>CABHPH010146508.1:3385-47232 GCA_902168325.1 Peromyscus nudipes | reverse complement strand
TCCCCATCCCACATCCCATCCCACACCCCCATCCCACTCCCCACTCTTCATCCCTACCCCACTCCCCATCCCACCCCACACCCCCATCCCACTCCCCATGCCCCACCCCACCCCACAACCCCATTTTTCTTCAGCTCCCACATGACCTTCTGACAACAGATGGTAACTGACCAACATATGAACACATTAATGAATTTGCCTCTCTGCAGGGGAAAATGTGCCAACTTTTTTTGGCGTGTTCATCCACTAGAGTATGCCAGGCTACACACTAGTTCTGTTTTTCTTAGGTAATTATGCCCTGATTTAGACATCAGCCTCTTCGAGTTTGGTTATTGGAAATCAGCCTATCCCACCCCAGTGTTCATGTTGCAATCAATACCTCCTTGCTTCAGTCCTGCCTCACTCACCACAATTATTAGGCACCAGTTGTGTCCCAGAGGCTGTCTTAATCACTTCAATTAGAGTCTCCTCTCTCTCTCCCTCTCCCTCTCCCTCTCTCTCTCTCTCTCTCTCTCTCTCTCTCTCTCTCTCTCTCTCTCTCTCTCTCTGCCTTCTATAACCACAGAAACAGAGGGGCACTAGACATGGCATCTGGTGTTCTAGATTTGAGCTCTGGCCCTGCACCAAGTCTCTACACCTTTGGCAGCCCCATGGCCTCAGGTTTCCACCTCCTCAGCTGCCTGGAAATTTGGACTAGGTAGTACACCTGCAGGCTGTGAAGGGTTGAGCAGCTCAACCCCTGTACAGCCAGGAGCAACCCCAAGGCCTTATTCCTGGAGAACAGCTCTCTGTGTTTACCTCCTGACCTACATCCACCACACACCATCAGTAGCCTGGCTAGTCTCAGAGGCAGATCTGGCTCAAACCCAGGAATAAGGCCTCCTGCGTGGGAGCAGACATGGCTGACTCCTGTAGGTACACTTTATCATGCATGCCCACGCACAGTGGAGGGCAGAAGGGTGTGAGAGGAATTGTGATCATTGAAATTTAGACCAGTTGCTGGGGAGAGGCACTTGGAATTGTGCTTTGAAGGCTGGACAGAAGGCTGCCGGGGGACCAAGCATCCTAGCAGAGGGGCTATATGTACAGAGCTCATGAAGCATGCGTGACAAGAATGTCTGGTGACACAGCATGATGGTGCTCATGTGACACATTTATGTCTGTTCCCACAGTCATAAGCACTTCAAAGGATCCTCAGCACTTTTCACAGCACCCAGAATACAGATGCCACCTAGAGAAGGAACCAGAGAGGGTGACTGGTGGGTCAGTAGCCAAGACAGCACAGGGTGGCAGGTGGTCTGGGCTGGATCCACTCATGGTCCCTATAAGCAGGAACAGTGCTGTCCGTGGCAACTTACCTCTGGGGCTCCTGGGGTCAGGAAGGTGGCGGTATACTCAGCCAGTGCCACGTCATCCAGCATGTTCTGTGCCAGCTCGCAGAGCAGGTGGTTCTTGGGCTCTCGTCTTGGCAGCTCCTGCAGTAGTTGTTCAATCAGGCGGTTCCTCTCCTGGCACTTGTGGACCAGGGAAGCCAGCTTGGCCTGGAACGTGGGGCATGTGGTATAGGCTGAGCTGGGGGCCAGGGCAGTGCCCTATTCCTGGCCTGCTTCCCTCACCCATACCAGGTGCTAACAGGCTCCAGGCTCACAGCCGTGGGGAGGCAAGGATACAGACTCAGGCTCTCCTGTGCTGCGGTGCCGTGACGAAGCTCCTCTCCACACCTCAACCCACCGATCTGTGCAATGCACTGTGAGGGAACCAGGACCCACCCGGTAGAGCCCTCCTGCCTTTTGATTTGGCTTCTCGCTGGCAAAGCACAAAGGCCTGGAGTTTTCTCCCAGGCAAGAGGGATGTGTCAAAGCATGAACCTAGTGGGAGGGCACTCTCATGGTCCTGACTTCATGGGGTTCATTGTGCTGTCTATGGTGTCCCAGATGGCATCTCAGAGTCTCAGCAGGAATCCTCAAAGTTTCTGTTTTACCAACACAAAGGCAGACAAGGAACTATGGGAGAGGATGTGGTTCAGATTTCTGACACAACAGCTGAGGGAACTGAGCCCACAGGTGAAGGCAGGAAACAGGACTTCTAGGGGTCATGGTGTTTGGCTGATGTTTAATCAAGCCTCCTCCTCATCCACCCACACAGAGACCAGGACCTCGGGGTGAACGTCTGCGTCTTCCCAAATGCAGGCCCAGATGAAATGTCACCTTCTCCTGCTAGCAAAGAGCATGTGGAACACCAAGGGCCATTCCTGGGTGTGTCCCAAATATAAATATAAAAGGATAGATGGGGAACCTTCCTAAGGAAACACGTACTGGAGTGTATGTGGTAATGGGAAAGTGGAAGAGACAGGGAGAGATGGAGAGAGAGGAGAAAGAGAGGGAAAGAGAGAGGAAAAGGCAGAAGATGAGAAGAGGAAGACGTGGAGCGAGGGTGGGAATGTGAGCACCAAGTGGTCCAAGGAGAAAGTGGGACACGGCATGTGGGATCAGGACACATGCCATCTAGGATGATCTCAAACACATGAGAAGCCAGATGACGATATATGGAACGTTGTTCATGTGGGGACCTGGGTGCCATCTGTCCCTGGCACTCTCAGGTATTTTTATGAAACACTAAGCACTCTAATACAAAACAGTGATGAGGCAGTATGTTACTTACCTGCAGGGGACTCGTGGCCAGGCGTGCTTCATGCTGCTGTTCCCGGAGCTCCTCAAGCTGAAAGGAGAAGCATGCTTGTGATTGAGTAGTGTGAGTTTGGTTAGGGGAAAGTGCAGGTGCCGGTCTCCATAACCTGTCCCTGTGTGGAGATGGGGTGCCAAGCAACAGCCATCCTGATCCCTCAGAGATGGAGCCACAGAGACACAATCTGGTGTGAAACTTGGGTCCTTGAGCCAGACGTAATCCTGACCCAGCTGCCCATGTTGACCTGTGAGTGACTAACTCTCCCTGCTTAGTGTCTTCTAGGCATCGGGGTGGGGGGCAGTGGAGAGCAGTGGGGTACAGTGACTGTTAACCCCAAGCTGAGGGTCATAAGGAAGCTTCACTGATACAGGGCACCTAGAGCCAGGCATGGTATTCAGTCAGTGCCCTGTTACTACTTGGAGCAAATTAGCAACATGGATTCTGGTTCCTGATGGGAGGCACATTCCAGCCCTCAGCTCCGGGCTGGCCCCTGGCACCCAACACACAGCATGCAGCAGGAATGCCTTCCTGACTTGGCCTCAGTCCCTGCTGGGAAGGACCAAGCATGAGAACCGACACGGCAAGAGAGGAGCTGGGAGCAGGCGCCAGGCACTTGTGTGAGGTCACCTCAGACTTCCACATTAGCCCAGCATCCATCAAAGGACCTCCCTTCGGTTCAGCCAGATTCTGTCTGAATTCTTGTCCCATTGAATGTATTAAAATGGGAATTGTATAGCTATCCCCTCACACTGCCTTGTCTGTTGTGGCCTAAATAAACCCTCCATCTGTACCCCTGACCAGTTCTGACCCATCATTTTTTTTTAATCAACCTTACACACTCACACGAATCAAGGTGTGTGTGCACAGGCACATGAAAATCTGCTACATGGAGAGTGTCGCACTCCTGTTTGGTAATTGAATAGAAAGTTCTGGTGATGTTTTCAGGCAAACGAACTGGCCCCATCCCTTTAAAATCTTGCACACTGTCTCCTCATGCAGCTGTGGTGTGATTTTTCTCAGCAGGTCTCTGTTGATGGCAATATGTAATACTGGTCCGTTTCTTTATTTTACAAACAGTATTTCTGTGCATCTGTTTGGTGTAACTTTCCAGGACTGGTCAAAGGGTACATTCCAGCTTCAGGCAGACTAACCTGTATTCACAGGGACTCAGTGTATACAGGCTTTGATGTAACCTCCCCCTGCCTCAGTTTGGGAAATAGCTTGAATATGTCCCCGTGAAATGAGCACAGGACAGTTGCAATTAAAAAGTGAATACTCAGCCTTAGATGGGACATCTGTGTCACACCCTTCGTCTCTTCCTAGACTCAGGGATCATTGCTGGAGAGGAAACAGAAAAAGTGGAAGAGCCAGGGGGACCGATGACTCCAGGGAGAGAGTGTTTTAGGGATACAGCAGACCAGCTGCACATAGGAATTTAGTATCTGTGACAGCATGCATGAGACCCACGCCAGCTCAAGTCAGACTGAATCCCAGCAGAAGGGAAATGAGCATGGGTCCCACCACTAGCCAAGGGGAGAGTGATAGTTGGTAGCTGCTGGGAGAGGGGAGTCAGCTTTCTTTAAGAGTGTAGGCCCAGGTGGGTGGACCACACTGCAGTAGAAAGCCACACATCCGAGAGTATATGGGCAGCACAAACTGTACCTGATGGATTCAATAAAGTAGAAATACAAAGTTGGTTGGGTAGGGAAGGAAGGGAGTCAATTGATGAGGAGTTGGCAGAGGGGTGAATATAATCAGGACACATTGTATGAGAGTATCAAAAAACTAATTTCTTTTTCAAGACAGAGTTTCTCTGTGTAGCTCTGGCTATCCTGGAACTCCCTCTGTAGACCAGGCTGGCCTTGAACCCAGAGATCTGCCTGTCCCTGCTTCCTGAGTGCTGGAATTAAAGACATGAGCCACCACCACCCATCTAGAACTAATGACTTTTTAAGTGAATGAGAAGAGAGTAAAAAGAAAAGCTGGGGATTAGGAGAAAGTATTTTCGAGTCACATGTCTAGTCTTTCCTTATTTATAATATTTGGGGGGATCTTTAGGGTTTTCAGTGTAATAGATTATGAAGTGCTGGCACATGATGAGAAACCAGGTGGAGAACCCCTGTGCATTCCATCGGGTTTCCCCCAATGAGAACAGTGTACAAAGCTGCAGGGTTGGGGGGTGGGGATTGAAGTGGGCACAGCCAGGATTTCCGCCACTTTGTGTGAATTGAGCCCCGTGTGGGTCCAAATGTCCTTCGTGGCCATGGTCCTGAGCCAGCTCACCTTGACACTCCCATTGGCCTCTTACAGTCATGTCCACACACTTCCTGCAGAGAAAGGACTGAATTCTCCTCTCGGAAGTATTTAAATGTGCCTGCGCTGGCTCGTCTCAGGTCAACTTGACATGAGCTAGAGTTATCTGAGAGGAGGGAAACTCAACGGAGAAAATGCCTCTATAAGATCTGGCTGTGTGGCATTTTCTTAATTAGTGACTGACAGGGGAAGGCCCAACCCATTGTGGGTGGTGCCACCCCTGGACTAGTAGTGGTCCTAGGCTCTATAAGAAAGCAGGCTGAGCAAGCCATGGGGAGCAAATCAGTAAGCAGCACCCCTCCATGGCCTCTGCATCAGCTCCTGCCCTGCTTGAATTCCTGTCCTGATTTCCTTCAACAATGAACAGTGCTATGGAAGTGAAAGCCAAAAAAACCTTTTCCTCCCCAACTTACTTTTGGGTCAACGATGTTTCATCACAACAGTAGGAACTCTAAGACAGTGCCTGATGCTTTTTAAAAAACCATATATCCATGTTGTTTTTAATGGAGAACAGCTGCCTGGAACGTCTCCAGATCCTTTGACTGTCTTCCGCACATCACTCTAGTCTTTAAATCTCTAGCCAACACCATCAAGCTGTTAGTACTTGCTCCTTGAGGTCTGGAAACATTTGGAGGGCGAGAAGGGTTGGCCCAGCCTACCTTGCCCTTGAGCTTCTCCTGGAGGCCCACAGCCTCATCCCGAGCGGCCTGCAACTCCCGCAGTGCCCAGCCCTGGTCCCTGAGCTGGCACTGTAGAGTCCGCACCTGGTGGTGGAGCCGCTGTATGCACAGTTTGGGGTCTTCCTCAGGGGCATCGGTCTTGGAGGTCTGGAGCTGAGAGAAGGAAGTGTGGGTGAAGTTCTCAGGTGATAATGTGCCATAGCCAATGACCAGCTCCTGTTCTATGGTCTTGCTGTCTGTCTGTCTGTCCTGTTTGTTTTTCTCACAGTGGAAGGAAGAAAGGAAGGAAAGTGAAAGAGAGAGGGGTGGAAGAGGGATGCAGGGACGAAAGGAGAGAGAGAAGAAAGGAGCAACCAACCATCTCAAATTCTGTATCCCCGCCTATGATTGCTACCATCCATTCCTCACATAGCTTGTCCTTAGTGCCTCGATGTGCACACATGAGTGTGTGGGTCATGGAGGATATCTTGAGAGGGGCGGGGGGAGTATATGAAACCCCAGAATAACATCCCAGAGTATGAGTCTCAAAAATATGCAAAATAGGATCCATTAACCAGGGTCCTGTTTAATCACAGTCGGTCACTATTGTATTGAAACACAGAGAAATGGATGAAATTTCACACACAAATAGACACTCATTCCATTAAAGCTTCATGACTTTAGACAGGGCAGACGATGCTGAATTTCCCGTGAGCACTGGCTTAAACCAGCTCCAAATAATCTCTTATTCTCTGATGGAACACCAGGGTAACAGATTTCACAGGGATACCAGGAGATGCAGGGAGAAAAGCACTTGCTCACCCCTCAGGGAAGTGGGGTCAACGGGAGGGACAGTGCTGCCCCCACGTGGTCCTGTGTGGTAAGTCCTCATTTTTTTACTAACTTACATATGCATACATATGCACACACATGTATTTTTCTTTATAAATTTTTAAAGATTAAAAATGCTAATTTATGTGTATGTCTGTGTGTGTAATGCATGGGTGCAGTGCTCAGGGAAGCCAGAAGATGGCGTCAACCCTCCTGGAGCTGGAGTTCCAAGTGGTTGTGAGCTGTCTAGCATGGGTGCTGGGTCCTCTGGAATAGCAGTAAGTGCTCTTAACCCTGAGCCATCTCTCCAGCTCCTCTATGAAATTGGATACAGGATACATTTTTCATTCTCCCATCATGTGCCATGTGCATTTCCCCACGGCTGTTAGTATTGGGGTGCCATCTGCAGTTGTGCTCAACTTGGTCGTGCTAATGCTGTGGGGAGATAGACCTTGTCCATGACAGGCTCACACCTGTGGGTTGTTGACCTGAGATCACAGTGGGAGGATTTCTGAACCTGTGAGCGAGGTGTGATCAACCCTGATCATAACACTAAGGGAGGGACTGGGGAGCTCAGAAACTCACCAACACCCTTGTCCCTCACTTTATTTAAAGCAACTTGTTCATCTCATGACTCCCACCATCCCACACTCCAGTGGGAGAGGGTGGAAGGGGTCCCAAGCTATTCTGAGTGGGAGGAGGAGAGGAGAAGCGTGGAGCAGGAGGGAGCAGGGTCCATGTGACTCTGGGACTGATCGGACATCTCCCCGTGAACAAGGACCACAATAGCAGAATGTGATATTTTTCTTAATTAATAGAAATTCATGCTGCGTAGGCCTGAGACTCACAGGCTGGGGCCTGTCAGGAACAGATGGGTGCTCCGGATGGTTCCATAGAATTTAGCTCCAGACTCCAAAACAACGTGGCCTTTTGAGAAGTTTGGTGGTTTGTTACCACCTCCTGCCTCTGGTGGCTTGGACAAGGGCTCTGCCCCATGAGTCCTAAGACAGTGCCCACAACACGGTCTGGTAGTAGACGGGGAAACCTGCCTGTTGCCTGAGTCTGTCCTACACAGATGACTGCATGCTGTGCTTGGGCTTCAGGACAGCAGGGACACTGTCCCACAAGAGCTCTGGTTGACAGGGAGAGTGACAGATACAGGTCATTGAACCCAGTTGGTAAAAGGAGGTCCAGGGGCTCTGGGAACCCTTCGAAGGCTCTGAGCGGAGTATCTGGCCCGATCCATGCTGTGGTGGCAGACACCATGGTCCAGTACCAATCTGTAGCATTCACGAGTTCTGGTGATACAAATCCCTGTTACAACGACACTAATGACTGCAGAGCTGCAAAGAGCTGTGCCCGAGGCAGCTCCAATACCCCTCTGCCCTGAGCCCAGTCTGCAGGGCTGCCCCGAACACGAGACCCAAAGGTCAGTAGCAGTTCCCAGGTGAAAGCCGGGACGCGCAGAGAGGCCGGTGAAGGATGCAGAGAACTCACGTTGCAGTTCAGGGTGCTACAGGTGGGGTATAGACAGCGGCAGCTGCAGCTTTGGAGACTCTCAGTTGTGTGTGTGATTACTGTAAGTTAGGGTCCAGTATGACAGGAAGCTGTGAGAGGGCCATAGGCCTAAGAGTGACAGAAAGAGGGACCTTTCTTCACCTTCTGTCCCTGATCATCCCTAAATCCTGTGGACGTCATCTCTAGTTGCTAATTCTGCATTTCTCAACTATATGTCACCTCCTAGCTGTGATACCCAAACTCCCTCTGTGGTCCTCAAACTCTCTCTGTCTCTGTCTCTGTCTCTGTCTCTCTCTCTCTCTCTCTCTCTCTCTCACACACACACACATACACACCACCTCAGGGCAGGGTCAACTAGCTAGCTCTTACATTTTCTCAACAGCTTTCTCACCTTCCATCTCATACCACAGCCCTGGATGCTGTGACGGTCACATCAGCTCGGCTTTCTTTTTCAACAAGCCTGGCTTTTCACGGCACCAGAGCCCGGGCAGCCATCTTGTAATGCCCTGAAAACTCCCTATATTCATCTCCTTGGATGTCCAGTTCTTGCCTGGTCAAGTCAGAATAGCTATTATTGAAAAACTAGGAAATCCAGGAAGAAAACACAAAAATAGTTTTTTACCAGCACTGGAAAATGATTGGGGGGGGGGACGGCAGGGGTCGGGGGATGAAACACAGCCAAGTGCGGAAACCCCTAGGCTTCTCTCTGAAACATCCTGTAGACCACAGTTCAGGAAATTAGTTCCAACTCTGAGAGCAAGGCCGGAAGAAAGGGTGAGGATGGAGTTCAGGTATGTAAGGACAGCCGGGTGTGGGGAACAGAGGACAGAGAGCTGCAATCAAACAAACAAACAAACAAAACAAAATGCTGCCCTAGAAACGCCATCCTTCATCCTTTGCTGGGAAGGCAAACCACCAGGACCTCAGGGTCACACAGCGCTGAGAAGGTGGCAGTGTTTGGGCTGAGCCAAGGTAAAGCCATCTTGCTGAACACTCTGGGAACTCAGCCAACATCACAGACGGGTGGATGTCTTAGGAGCAAGTGCCACACCGTGAGAGTCACTGCACACCCTAGGACTGAAAGAGACTTGCATGGGAATACAATGACCAGACACCACCTCGTGAGGGGCCAGGAAGAGACACACACAGCAGTGCAGGAGGAAGAGGTGACCGGGACCTCTATCACGTGTCACGTTCAGGTCCAGCACCACAGAGCTCTTTGAATGGCTGGATATGAGAAGAAACTGTGAAATGTGACATCTGCCAAGAAATCAGACC
Organism: Peromyscus nudipes; assembly: GCA_902168325.1. Lineage (NCBI taxonomy): Eukaryota > Metazoa > Chordata > Mammalia > Rodentia > Cricetidae > Peromyscus > Peromyscus nudipes. The sequence goes on along the minus strand of CABHPH010146508.1, from coordinate 37,948 downwards.
AACAGGAGCGGGCTAAGAGATGGTCCAGATGCTGGAGTGGAGACGAGACCTGCAGAGTGGCAGAGGCTGCGGATTTCCACATTTGAAAGAGAGACTGAGTGGAGGAGAAGATTAGCTATCTCAGCACACGGTCAGCATCTCTCCCTTGTAAATAATAACATGGGTAGTCTAGATGCACAAAGCACAATGAATCAGGGGCTCACTGGGTAAATTTATCAAAAGGTGGGTCACACTAGAACACACAGTTAGCAAATTAAAGTCAGTATAAAACCCAAAACAGAAGCACGGGCCTGAAAAACTAAGACAAACTTCTTTCAAAGATAAAAGATTCGGTCAAAAAGCCTGGAATTCCAGAAGGTGAAAGAAAAACAAGACAATAAATAAGACAAAAGGACAACCAGGGGACTGAAGAGATGGTTCGTCGGCTGACGCGCTTGCTGCAGAGCTGAGGGCTAGAGTCCATGCCCAGTACTCATGGCAAAAGCCAAGTGTGGTGGCACACATCTCCAATCCCAACACTGGGGAGTGTAAGATGCAGATCCCTATGGCTCATTGGCTAGTCACTCTAGCCTAATTGGTGAGCCCTAGGTCCCAGAGGATCCCTGTCTGGAAAAAAATACAGGTGGAAAGCTCCAGGAGAACGACAGCAGAGGTTGACCTCTGGTATACAGACACACACACACACACACACACACACACATACACTGCACAAACACACACACTGCACAAACACACACACATTGCACACACATGCATTACACATACATATGCATTGCATACAAACATGCGTTGCATGCACACATACACATACACACACACACACAGAGGCACACAACAGCACACATGCCCAAACACACATACACTATACACATACACACATATGCACCTCTGAACATGGAAAAAAATTTTAAGGAGATGATAACTAAGGATTTTTCAAGTCTGAAGAAAGACATAAATATCTAAGTTCAAAGAGCTTGGGAAAATGCGTATAAAAAATACAAACAGAACCATAGCTAGATCCATCAAGCCATCAAAAATCAAAGATAAAAAGGAAATCTTCAAAGCAGCCAGACATGATGACATAAGTTTCTTCCGGGGCTGGAAGAAATAATGACAACTGGTTTCTGAGCAGAGCTGGTGGGAGGCGGAGGCAGTGGAAGGCAGCCTTCAGCCAGGCTGCGTGAGGGGAAGCTGCCGACCCACTGTGCTGAATCTAAGAGAGGAGATCTTCAGTGCTCGTGGAAACAATGTTTCATAAAGAGAAACACAAAGTCAGTCACCGGCTAACTCTCACTCTGAGAAACAACAACAACAACAACATGTTCCTCCAAATTCTTGTGGAAGAAAAAACACGACAAAAACACGCAGATATTTGCAAGAAAGATTAATGGCCGCTCAAATCAGCACGAACAATGACTCCTGAGGCTTATTATACATTGAAGCAACGTATAACAAGCTAATAAATAACTAGCAAAGTTAAGCTACTGAAATTTTTTTTGCGTGATTTGGGACATGATACAAAGGCATTAATCTAAGGCAAATCTAAATGATAGATACATCCTGGAATTTCTAGAGTGGCCACTAGAACAATAATAATAAAGTATACAAGGATATAAGCTATTGTAAGAGAAAAAAGCATACACACACACACACACACACACACACACACACATATATATATGCACATACATATACACACATACCAATAAGACAGAGTGTAGACAATAAAGGAAACTGGTAAAAATTCAAAAGCTGTTCTTTGAGATAGTGACTAGAATTGCTGAGGAGAGAGAGGGAAGCAGGAGCCAGCAATAGAGAGTGAGGGGGAGGGAGCAGATGGAGACACAGAAAGGGAGAGAGAGAGAGGCAGGATGCTGGAGTGATACGGGGTCCCAGCATCAAGGGTCCTCAGACAACAATGTGAGCATTTCACCCCAGGAATTATAAAAGTTGAGATTTGTCTTGGGGCAGGGGGCGATCCCATGTCTGCGCCGAAGTCTCATGTCTACAGAACCAACCCAATTACATTCTGCTGTGTTACCTCCCATGGTTGGTCTGCAACAACTTTTAAGACCCAACCTGAAGAGTGATGCCTTGGGCTGTTTGGGCTATTACTCTCTTGGGAAAATCCATGGTATGACCTCAAAGTGCAAGCCCCTCCTCCTCCCTTTCTTCTCTGGATCCCCTGGGAGGGTCAGGCTTACCTGGTCAGTCGGGAGATCTTGGGTCAGCCTGCTTGGGTTCATCCCAGCTGCAGCCCTCCCTAGCTGGATGACCTCAGACGAACCCCTTTACTTCTCTGCCTGGTTTTCTCATCTGTCAAATGGGGCTGATGGTCTAACTCCCTCCTATGGCTGCCATAGAGATGGTGGGGGTGGGGGTACCCCACTGCAGAGCCAGCAATACAGGAGGGAAGGCAAGTCAACCTACCTGGAGGCTTCTGCTCAGGGACCCCTGAGACTGTCCTGGTTGCATGGAACACGGTGGTGTCTCCTGTTCTTTTTGCAGCCGAGCTCCGTCTCCCCTTGCCCCGTTGGTGCGTGCTTCCTGAGGCCCTGAAGTGACTGCACAGACTGATGGGGCAGAACTAGCAACAGCCCTGCATCTGGTATCTTCCAAATCTAAGGAAGGTCCTGCCTGCCCCCAAGTCACACCTAATTTCTCATCCCAGGGTGGCCCACAGGCTCTTGTGATCAGTTGTCCTGAAAGTGGAGTCACCTGGACCTCTTTGTCTTCAGTGTGTCCCTCGTCTCCTGCCATCTTGGAGTTTCCCTGGGAACACCACTTTCCTTCCCCTGGATCCCTGCTTCTCTGCAGGACCTCCCGCTCCAGGCCTTGAACTCTGCCGACAAGGTGCTTGCTCTCCCCCTGCAGAGCCCAGACCATGTCTTCTATCCCTAGCACTGTGTCCTTTATCAGCCCTTTGTAACTGACTCCGAGCTCTGAGATCAGAGCCCTGAGCTCTCTGTTTTCCTGGGTGGTGTGCTTCATCCTGCTTCCGGCTTTCCTGACACTCTGGGACATGGCTTTGTGCAGCCGGCCCAGGTCCCCCTTCAGTTGCTCATTTTCCTCTTCCAGCTGGGAAATCTTGCAGTAATTCTTCCCGTTACAGTCCTCCAGGTCAGACACAGCCTGCAGACACTGGTCCAGCTCGCGCCTGAGGTGGACCAGCTCTCCCTGCAGTGTGTGGTTCGCCTGCTCCAGCCTCAGTGCCTTGGCTGCTTCTCTGGCCAGCTCTTCTTCACAATGGCGTCCTTCATGGTGACATCCTTCTTGGGCTCCCCGAAGCCTGGCATGATCAAGCAAAACCTGACTTCTCTCTTTCTTAGGGGTGGCAAGGAGCTGATGAGACCTGCTCCCCGCCCTCTTGAGGGCGTACCATGTTGTGGGTAATGGGCTCCCACCCAGCTCTGCAGGGCCCCAGTTGGCTTGATCCCCATCAAGTGCTGCTCCTGGAGGAACTTCTCCAGTGCATAGGGCCACATCCTCTTCCCACCTCCCTCCCTCACCATTCCTGTTGGATTTTGCATTCAGGTCCTGGCTACCTGAGGCCTGCTGAAGGCACACACCCACCTCAGTGTCCAACCATGCATGAGTTACACTCTCACTCTCTCTCGTCAATGCTGACATCTGCTGGGGATCTCCACAGACAAGCCTCAGGTAGTTCAGCGGCTGGAAGCAAGCCTCCATCTCCCTCTCCAGTGTGTCTATCTGCAGGGTGCCCCTGTCCTGTCCTGTGACCAAAGCCTGTGAGGGGCAAGGACCTTCACTGCTGGCACCTGCTGGGGCCCATTTGGGAAACTGCAGCCAATCTTGATCACCCATTGGTAGGCACTGTTCCTGACCCACATGGACCTTGACATCAGGCTGCTCAGGGACTCCCAAAGAAGCCGGGCTGGGAGCCACTGGGAGCTGCATCTTCTCCTCTTGGTCTTCATCCCCAGACCTCTCCTTCTGCAGCTGAGTGTCTTCCAGGCACAGCTGGTGGTCCTGCTTGCCCTGCGCCCTCCTCCAGACCTCTTTGCCCTTTCCTGATGGGAGCTGGCTACCATTTGGCTCTGGCTTTCTGGTCTCATGGGCTCTGGAGCTGGAGTCCTCTTCCTTCTTCTCTGGTGACAGCTTTCCCAAGAGTTCCCAGCCACATCCTTCCACACGTCCTCTCTTTCTCAAGGAATCAGGACCCTCCTGTGGCCTAGAGGTTGTTCCATGCAGAGTCGGTATGAGACATTCTGGCCAGAGCCGCGGACAGTGGGCCATGAGCTGGGACTCTGAAGCCCTCCTCCCTTCCTGCATGCCCTCTGGGGCTTGGACCTCCATGTCCAAGATCAGCTTCTCACTGCTTTCCTGGTCCAGCGGGGACTTGTCCTCAAACTCTGATTTTATCATTCCCAAGATTCCCATCACCTCCCACTTCTCTGCACTTGCAACTGGAGGTCCACTTCTCTTTTCCCACATGTCTCTGGGCTCCTTGGACCCTTTTGTGGGAAATGGGCCATTTGAAATGAGTGGTGACTCCTGGATGAGGGAGGTGACATGGCTCCTTGCCAGATGACAAGGCCAGCCAGGGTGTACCACAGCCCCAGGGGCAGGTGAGGGCTTGCTGTCCAGCTCTTCTTGGGTCTGAAGTTCTTGTAGGAGATGATCCGGAAGCAGAGGTGATAGCAGGAGCTGTGGTTCCCCAGCAGGTCCCCAGAGCGGGAGCATGGATGTGGGTAACAACAGAAGGGGTTCCTGGGCTCCAGCAGCTTGAAGACCCTCTGAAACTCCTGCCAGCTCCAAGGAGCAGAGTGGCTCATCCATGCTTGGTTCTGGGAGGCAGCTACACAGCAGCCCAAGAGTCTGTCCATCTAGATGGGGCTGGACAAGAACACCCTGCAGGTGTAGAGAGGAGATGTGGTATGGAACAGTCTCTGCCTGCTGAGCTCCCCCAACATCTGATCATGGTCCCACCCCCAGTGCTCTCTGAACCCGCTCACACAGCTGCACACGTGTCCTGCTCTTCCACCTCAGGGCCTCAGCCTGAGTTCTTCCCATTGCCCAAGATTCTCCTTCTCCCAGATATCCTCAAGAAAAACCCCTTCATCTCAAACCAAACATTGCCTCCTCACAGAGACCCAACCCCCTGGAGTACTCACTCCCTGGCCATCCTCACTTATCTTCTGCATACTACACCATAACGGATCATACACAGATGTCTATGGGGTGGCCCACACTCCCCACTGCTCTTTTCTATCTAACATGGTCTCCATGAGCACCACAGAATGTGAAGTTATAAATGAGGTTTGATTCTGCAGGAGCATGAGCCACTCTGTGGCACAGTATACACAGTATGACGTGAACTGTCTATTCCCCTGGGGCATAGGCGCTGGCCTTTATTTTGCCCCAGGCCTGGAGCAGTACCAAGCTCACCTGAGAGGCTCTAGACCACTCTGAATGTCTTTACAGTCATTTATACCACGTGTCTATCCAGAAAGGAAGATGCCTGGCTCACAGCAGCCGAGTGGAGCAGGAGAGTGGGTGACAGACCTGGGCTCCAGTCAACTTCTCTACCAGCCCCTGAGCTTCTCAGTCTCCCTGGGTTAGAGGGAGCCGTGGGACTGTGGACAGGATCTTGGCAGAGACTCTGACCAACAGGAAGAGGCTTAAACTTTGCCTCTAATCTGGAGGGAATCGCTTGGCTTCTGGAGTCACACTCCTGCATTTGTAAGCTGGATATCCCTAAATTAAAAGATCTAGCTTGGGCCTCAAGGGCAGCGGCAGCACAGTTCTAACACGGTAATGAGATTAGAGACAATAGAATTAGCAGAGAGATGGATATGGCACTAAAGCTGAGCACATGCTATTTCAGAGTGACAAAGAACTGTGGAATTCCTTCCTCTATATGGAGCCAAACTGCATGAGGGGATGGTTCGGGAAGTGAATGAATGAACAAATATATGCATGGATGTATGGATGAATGGATGGATGAGGTTCAGAACCACAGAGCCATATCAGGACAGCAGTCTCAGTTCAGCTTTGTTCTTTAGGACCAGAGGCAGAAGCCAAGGTCAGTGGTTTGCCACAGCATCAGGAAGAATTCAGATCCAGCTCCTGAGATCAAATCATTGGAATGACACAGAAGAAGGAGACTGGAGCTCTGCACCTCAGAGCTGGGGAGCTCTGGGGAGTCCCAGCATCCTTCAGGTCTCATCATCTCCAGATAGGGAGGCAGTACTTCTTCTGTAGGTGGTCAGGGTCTTCACTAAGGCATCATGAGTGTCTTGGGGTAGCCCAGCCCAGGCACTGAGTTGGGTTTCTTTTTGCCCTACCCTACTTCTTGGCTAGGTCTCAGCAAACTGCATCCCATCCCCTCAAACCTCTCTCTCAGTCATTTCCAGAATATTCTTCCAAATCTGGAGCTTCCTCACAAGAAGAGCCTCCCCAGGTGGCCGCATCACTATGCACATAGGAAGGCCACCAAGGCTGTACTGATCTTCATATCTACAGAACCCTCTGGCCTCACCTGTCTACGCTCAGACCCTGGCAGGTCTCCCTGGAGTTTGTCTATGGTCCTTGCTGGCACCACCATGCAGGGGGCTGGTCTAGCTCCAACACAGCTGTGGGGGTCTTCTGAGAGCTGGCCTAGAACAGGAAGACCCCGAGGTTAAAATCCCTCTTGGAAGATCAGTGACAATGACCAACAGCCATGTCAGCTGACAGATGTCTCTCTTGACTCGGGTCTCTTAGCCTTCGGTGACTCCTGATGAGTCCCACTCTGATGGGCTAGGCAAGGACCTGAGGCTGGAAGATATGAATGACCACCAACTGTGAGCAGAGGAACTGGTTCTCAAGATACTTCCGTGGACCACATCTAGACTATTCCCATGAAGTTTTTGGACCCTCAAGGTCCTCATCTGTCAACAGGGTGATACCCCCACCCTGACCCTGCACCGATTTCAGGAACATCCCCACCAAGTCACATCCCATCTTGGCCCACCCAACAGCTCTGATCCCTAGACATGACTGAAGGATGACATCAGCTGCCTCCTCCTGCAACCAGCAGCCCTGGGTATCATGAGACTTGGACTGCTCTTAGGTCTTGAGGGCTGAGGATGAGCAAGCAGGGTCTCTTTTAACAGGGAGGTAAGAAATTGTTGGACAGTTAGAGACCAGGGACCTCAAAGCCCCAGTAGTTCTCAGACTGACAGTCACTACAAGTCTCATCCTCAACCCAAGTAGTTGTCTGGGGTGGAAGGTGGCTAGGAAAGCCCCCTGCTTACCATAGACGTCTCTGTGAGGACAAGGCCCCACACCCAACCTGCAGCTGGCTGGCATCCTTTGAGGGCTTAGTGCATAAGTTTAAGCGTCCAGTTATCCTAAGCTAATGGCCCCTGGAACATCACACCCTGATTTTGCCTTGACCAGCTGTGTGACCTTGAGCCTCTCTGACCAGCTGTGTGACCTTGAGCCTCTCTGAGCTTTGGCTTGTCTGTAAGAGGAGTAAACCATCCTGCCCAACACTGTAAGGATAACATGAGGACTAAGTGGGCTGGCCTATCAGATGGATGTCAGGTGGCCCCTCTATGTACCACAGCATCCACAAACCTGCTGGGGCTTGAAGTCCATGAGCATCGCTGTGGCAGCCTTGGATGCTGCAAGGATCCGGCACCTCTGCTCTGGACCAGGGCAGAGAATCACTCTGTGCACAGCCCAAGGCACCCTTGAGAGAGACAAAGAATTGAACAGTCACAAGTGCCCTGGTGGAAGTGTCCACTCCAAGCCCATGCCTATGATCCCTTCATAGCAATGGTCAGACCCCTCCAAAGTAAGCAAACTAAGGTTCAGAGAGCAGTGAGCTCAAAGCCATGGAGCCTAACCCAGGCCATTGGTTTATCAGGCCACAGTGCTTCTGCTGACTCTTGGGATTCTTTCAGTAAGTTACAAGGGGTGGCAGTCCGTCCTTGGAGTAGTCTGTCCATCCAGACAAGAAACTGTGTGTGTGTGTGTGTGTGTGTGTGTGTGTGTGTGTGTGTGTGTGTGTCGGGTGGCAGGGGGTCCCAGCCTTGCTCCTGTACAGTCTCTCTGTCCCTCCAGGGAAAGCTGGCATCTGCCCAGGAATTTTGAATGTTCCCCTGTGAGCAAGTCCTAAAGGGTCTAGGTCACAGTAGCCAGTGACCTAGAAAGTGCCCCCCAGACCTGCAGGAGGCCAGCTGTGTGAGCAGAGAGGAACATGTCCAACATGGTCCTGGAGGCCACCTGTGAGCTGCTCCAGCTGTCATTACCACTGTAGGCTCTTCCCCCTGACATGGCGGCCTCCTGGCCTGCCACCAGGCTGGCTACATTCTCTGCCTCTGGGCCTCTACATAGGCTGTTCCTCCTGCTACTTTAGGGAAGGGTCCTAACAGCCAGCCAACCATCACACAGGCCTCTTTGCAGCTGGCTCCCGGCCCTGGCTCCACCCCACTGAACATCTGACCAGCAAATTAAACTGGAAACCAAACCGGATCAGGATGCTTCTTGCTTCTCACTCTTGTCCAGCAGGATAAAAATCCCATCTTCCCTGTCTCACACATACACCTTGTTCTGTGTTCCAGCCAGGGACTGGAGACCCCAGGGCATGGGGCAGGGCTGTGGTTGAGCCAAGGGGTACCTGAGTGACCCTGGGCAAACCCACACACAGTAAACTTCTGCCTCTCACCTAGAATCAGTTTTGTAACAGCTCACTCAGTCTTTGGAGCACGCAAGCTATTGCAAGAGGGTAGTAAATAAGGGCTAGTGTCCTGCAGAAGCAGTGGTCAAGTCCCCAGGAAGCTTTCTTTGGCCTTCCTTGACCTTTTTATAAATCAAGTCCCCATCACCCTCCCCCACGGCCCCTCCTTCTGCTACTCGGTGCTTGTGACCTCTTATCTACCTGTGCAATGGTTTGTGCTGTATCCTTTTGCTTCTAAGTCAGGGCCCTCAGCCCCAGCTGTACCATAGATTCTTCCAGAAGCTTCCATCAAGTACTGACGAGAGCACTCAACCAATAGCAACCAGAGGACATAGGCAACAGTTCACATCCTAATTAGACAACAGGCTGCATTCAGACAGGCCTGGCCAGACAGGCCACTGTCACCTGTGCTCATAGCCCCATCACCTGCCTCTGTTTCTGTCCACTCGGTTCTCACCTGGCCATAATTAACAGCTTAAAAAAAATCTTTAAAAAAAAAGGGGGGGGACAAATGCAGGAAGGTTGAAAAAGATGGAGAGAAGGAAGGATGGAGAGAAAGATCAGAAAAGAAAAAATAAATGAAACAGGAAAAAGAGGGGATGAGCAGAGAAAGACTCAAGCTCCACGTAAGGGTGAGGAGAAGAGAGCGTAGAGGAGAGGAGGAACGGGCAGGTGAAGGAAGGAAGGCTGGAGTCAGCACAGAGACACTTGTTGTGTTTCACCGAGGCCACACGTTCACCATGACACCTACTGCACATCCTGCTTGTGCCATGCTTCTCTGCCCGGATGGCTTCAGGAACGCTCGCTGAGACCCAGCTAAGGACAAAGCCACAGAAAATGCACAGGCTTTCTGCCCCAGGGAGACCTCTTGGGGGCGTCCTACATGCTATGATGCTGAAATGATAACTTATCTGGTCTACTCCACCACCACCACCCCCGCCCACTTCATGAGTGAATGAATCAGTAGTCAGAGAAAGAGAACAACTTGTCTAAGGTCACACAGCAAGTCAAATGGAAAACAGGAGAGGAGCATCTATGCGTCACAGTACATCCTTCTGTGCTTTTCTCTAAGCACAGATAACAGAAGATTTCTCCTTACACAAAACGTAAACTTTAGCTTTGTGCATTTTTTTTCAATAGTTTAGAGAAAACAAATCCCCCCAAACTCTCCTGCTGTGGCTTTGGGGCTGCCTAACGTTCTCTGCCCACATATTTCCTAAGTCCTAGCTTCTTAAAATGGGTGTCATGACCCACACGGGGTTATGCAACTAAGTGTCACCAAAAACTTGGAAATAGTAAAAGAGTTCTGAATGTCCAAGTACACCAAATGAACTCAGAATTAAATATGTAATGAAAATGAGGCGTTCCTGGTAACACTCACTCGTGTTGCTCTGTATGACTTTATGCAAAAATACATATACACACACATTTACTCATTAGCATGCAAATTTGCTTTAATCTTTAGTAAATGTTAAACATATAAATATATAAAAGAATTGTTTAAAATAATTTTTTATTACTTATCAGTAAATGTTTGGCTTGTATAACTACTTTTAAAACTTACTTTATTTGTATTTATGTGTATCTGGATGTCTGTGTGTGGGTATGCACATGCTGGGAGGGGTGCCGTATGTGCAGAGACCAGAAGAGGGCACCAGATCCCCTGAAACTGGAGTTACAGGCAGTTGTGAGCATCCTGATGTGGGTGCTGAACAGCAAACCTGGGTCCTCTGGAGGAGGGGTACATGCTCTTAACCACTGAGCCGTCTCTCCAACCCCTGTGCATCTGTTTTCTATGCTGGCAAACCTACGTTGTGGGGAAACGATGTCTTAAGCGATAGGTGTGATGAGTGATTTAAGAAACCCTGGCTTAAGCGAGACCATGCAGGCTCCATCTCACAGGGTACTGAGGCTACCTTGGATTCTGCCAGCTGCAAACAGCACTAAGGTGGAGACAGCTGTGCACAGCTGCTTGGCAGCTGCTAACTCCTTTCTTCAAAATGTGCTGTGGTCTGAATGGGAAGCGTCCCCCCAGGCTTATGTGTTTGAATCCTTGGTCCCAGGAAGTGGCTTACTGGGGGCAGGCCTGGTGGTAGCACACACTTGATAAGCTGGCCCCATGTCCTACCTGCTCTCTGCTTCCTGAGTGCAAACACGATGTGACCAGCTGCCTCGTGTCCCTGATACCTGCCATGCCTGTCTCACCAGGCTGGGACTGTACCCCCAAGTCATGAGCTGAAATAAGCCCTCCTTCCCTTACACTGCTTCTTGTCATGTATTCAGTCACAACAGTAAGAACAGCAAACATCTGTCCACGGAGGTTCATGGTCACATAGTAAGTATAGGCATTCTTACAGCATTTAATACTCACTGACTGACAGCCCTCCCCAAAGGCTTAGGTCTACAAAGGCCAAAACCCTGCACAGAAGTGGCTCCTTTAATAGCTGCAAGTAGGCCCCATGTCCAACACATCTCTCTCTCTCTCTCTCTCTCTCTCTCTCTCTCTCTCTCTCTCTCCTCTCTCTCTCTCTTCCGATCTGCACGCCCACTCCGAAGTGACCCTCTCTCTCTTTTCCCTCTCTCTCTCTGTGTGTGTGTTGCTAGGAATTGGACTTAGAGTCTCACGCATGCTAGGCAAGTACTTTATCACTTAACCTTTGGTCAAGTGTCTTTTTAAAAGAGTTATTTATTTTATTTTATGTGTATATGTGTGTGCCTCAGTAAATGCTGGAACATATGTGTGCAGGAACCCTCTGAAGAAAGCATTGGATTCCCGGAAGCTGGAGTTACAGGCAGTTGTGATCTACTCCATGTGGGTGCTGAGACCCAAACCCTGGTCCTCTACAAGAGCAGCAAGAACTCTTAGCTACCAAATCGTCTCTTTAGCCCCCTTGACTCAATTTCTTAACGTCTCTGTTTGCTTTATAGTGAACGGCAAATCTGTGGTGGCACTGTCCTACAGAGGTGCAAGCAGGAGTCCTTCCCCAGCAATGAAAACATCCCCACAGATGTTGCTGGGGTCACTCTACGTATACTGCAGGACAGGGAGATTTAGAAAACATTCAGCAAGGCCCATCACCCCAGCTCCTCAGCTCCCAGATGACAGAGGACATGACATTCATCTCTATTACATAAGTGACCCTCCAGGCCATGTCATGGCCATCTGTCTGTCTTCTGATGTCGCTGTTTAGAAGCCAGGACCTCCACTGCTTGTTCCTGTGGTCTGTCTCCCCTCCAAGTTCTTGAAGAGTTGGGCCATACCCAGATCTCTCTCTCTCTCTCTCTCTCTCTCTCTCTCTCTCTCTCTCACACACACACACACACACACACACACACACACACACACACACACACACACACTCCAGTCCCAGGGCCCAGCACTGCTCCTGGGACACTGCAGGAGCCCGGTGAACACTCACAGAGCAGCATGCCAACACACCAGCAGGCAAATGGCAGTTTGCCATCCACCATCCTCCTCGGCTCCTTTGACTGTCAGGAGCCCTTCCTCCAAACGCCTCCTAGTGGCCCACTCCTCTGGGGACTTAGCTTTTAAGCAACCTATTCTGAAAGTTGTCACCTATCTGAGTTTGGGCAAATGGAGTTCACTCCTCTAGACTCAGCTTAGGGACAGAGGCACTAGTGCCTCCCTGGCTGCTTTACAACATCTAAGGGAGCCTTTCAGGGCCAGTGCTTCATGGCTAAGCAGCAATTGAAATGTCTTCTCACAATGCCCACCCTATAGCTCACAGCTCAGCTCCCAGAGTCCATCAGATATAATAAGCAGAGGGCCATCTTGGGAGTGGGGTCTGTGCTCCCTTCAAACCTGGCTTCTTCCATTTGCTGGAGCACGTGACTTTCCCCACCTGCCTCAGCTCCCTCCCTTGTAAAGTGAGGACTACTAACTCCACCCCCTCATCAGCCGGCTGCACAGAGCTCCAGGTAAATGGCAGCTTTGTGAAGACTGTCTGCTGCACAGGTCGCTACACATACTCACTCCATACCTCTTGTTTCCCAATCTCTGTTCCTTACAGCAATACAGCCACATGAAGACAGTCCCTGGGACTGGGGCAAGTGGCTTCTTGTGATCACTTTCTCACTGAGCGGCTCATTTGCTGAGCATCACAGTCCGTGGGTGTCAGTCCCATCTCATAATAAGGACGCTGAGGCACACAAGTTCAGTAACCAGCCCAAGACTATCCTGGCCAGTCTGGATCACTACTGGCCCCTAAGTGGGATCCCCCTGCAGTTCCCTACAGGAGTACCTTCCTTCCCCACATCAGCACACAACTCCCCCTACTGAGAAGTGTTGCATGTACCGTGGGTTCCTAAGAGCAGCCTCTGTTTTTCCCTCTGCTCCATACATAAGGACCACTGTTTATGGACAACATAGAGGACCTTCAGTAGACATCTTTTGGCTTTGATAGTCCAAGCCCTACATACAGTGCAGCTCCTTGGGGTGCAGGGCCTGCTGAAGAGAGAACATGCAACAGTGAGGTCGTGGATGCTTGTGACTGGTGAAGGCTTTCCAGCTGAGGGTATAGACCCTACCTGCTCCAGCCACTGAAGAGCCTAGATCCCAAAAGAGCTACTGACTCTTGCCCCTGATCCAGAGGGAAGGACAGCAGAAGGAGGCGCGATTTCCTGCTGGTCCTGATGTTGTCTTGGTGTCTATGGCCAAATCACTTGCCCTTCCTGGGCAGTCCCTCCATCAGCCTTGTGGGAACAACCCCTAACACATGAGGGATTAAAGGAGAGAACAGGAAATGGACAAATAGGAGCAAGATCCTGCCAGGCATCTAGGAACCCACCCTTCTCAGAGAAGTGTTCTGAAGGAACAGTGAGTCCCAGCGCTCAGGATGATGACAAGCTGGGAGAATAAGGCCTCAGGCAAACCGCCTAAATGAAAGCACATTTATGGCAATCACAGAAAAGATGCTAAGTGACAAGTTCCATGTGCGCATCATTTATTTTCAGAATTACAAGGAGACAACGGTAAGTGTACACTTTGTTTTCCTCTTGATGGCTGAACAAAAGGTGCACGGGAGGGACAGGCAGGAGATAAAGCAGTGAAAATGCACAACAGAACACAGACGCCATCAGTAAGCTGGCCCAGGCAAGAGACAGGCCATTATCCGGAGAACTTGAGCATTCCAGATTCCAATTAAAAAACACGTTTGAATTTTTAAATGAGCAACTCCCATTGGTTTGTACCGTATGTCTGTTTTTGTTGTGTTTTTGTTTGAGGCAGGGTCTGCCACTGCCCAGGGTGGCCTCGAACTTTCTATGTAGCTTGAATTCCTGATCCTCTTGCTCTATCTCCCAAGTGTCTCCTCTTCTTTAAAGGAACTGAATTCACTATGGCTTTAGGGACACAGGTCTAATGCAGCTGGAGCCACCCGCCCTGATGCCAACTTCCGGGTCTGTCTCTCAACAGTTATGTGTGACCACAGGTAAGACACTACTGCCCGGAGCCTCAGCTTCCTCTCTATGGAGTGAGGATGCTGAGAGCAGCTGCCTCCACAAGCTTTGTTCACTGACTCCACAAGCTTTGAGAGGAAACTCTGAACACATGTGGCACATGGCAGGAAGACATTAAGTGTGCATGTTTACTCTTCCGTCAACTAAAGAGGAAACAAATGCCCAGTCTTCTTGCCCCAGCATAAGAAACATACCCATGTCTAAAGAGCTAGTAATGGAGAGATCCAGAAGATGCCTAATCCATGGCGCTTTCTCCTAGGCAGCCCTGGGGCCTGGTTTGCTGCTGCTGGGAATGGAGGATGCAAAGACCAGTGGATGCTGGATCTGCCCTGGGAAGTTCACAGTCCAGGAGGGGAGGAAGTTGCTCACAGCCTGGAATGACCACTATGGAAGACAGGGGAGGAGTGAGTGCTCTTGGGTAGGGGCTGGGTCAGAGGAGACCTATACTGTGGGTTGAGGATCTGTCTCTCACAGGGCTTGCACACTGTAGGGATCCACTCAGTGTCAAATGATGGATGAACAGAGGGGCAAATTGTGAAGGGTATGAGGGGCAACTGGCTGCCTGGCAACCAGTTGAATGAGTGGACAGATGGGGAAGATATAGATGAATGGGGACACCAGGAAGCACAGGTGACAGTGGACAGACGGCGGCCAAGGCCCAAATGTTTCTTGTGCTCCCAAATTCATATGTTGTGAAATCTAATCACCCAGGCAATAATGTGAGGAGGTGATTAAGTAGGAATGGACCCCTCAGAGGTGGTCCATCACTCTCATGATAGAGGCACATGCCCCTTCCACCAGGTGAGTACTCTGTAGCCACAAGGTACCATCTACAAACCAGGTCTCCTACACCTGAGTCTGTGGGTGCCTTGGGTTGGGTATGAGAGGCTAGACTAGTGTTGGGGTGGGGTGCACTGGTTATCTCTCTTGCCACTGTGACAAATTACCTGGCCAAAGCAACCTCCAGGATGAAGGATTTATTCTGTCTCTTCATGTAGAGACTAGAACAATGGCCAGGAAGGCGTGGGGCTGGGAGCAGCTGGGGAAGGAGTTTGGGCTCTGCCTCTTCACAGCTCAGGAAGCTCCAGGAGGTGGAAGCCTTGAGCTAGGACTGCAAGTCTCCCCAGCAACCCACTTTCCCCACCCAGGCCCCACCTCCCAGCAGGTGTCTCTAATCTTTCAGCATTGTGACTCGATATTTTCACTACCACGTCCATGCTCGAGAACCGCATGATTGCTCTTTTTAAAACCCTCATGGTGTTGTAAGTCTCGGCTTTTGTGTTGGGCCACATTCGTAGCTATCCCAGAGAGACTGCAAGGGCTGCAGATTGAACACGCCTGTCAGGTCTAAGTGGGGTTCCACAACCTCCCCAAACAGGACCAGCAGCTGGGGACCAAGGGCTCAAACATGTGAGCCTGTGGGGGAGGTGGGCCATTGCACATTCGAACCCTTAACAGTGGGTGAGGGGAAGAACAACAGAATATGGCTGTAGGGTGTAGTATGCAGTTGGACATGGGGGTCTGCAAGTGCGTGGACAAGTGGGTAGACATCAAATGGTTAGCAGATGAGTAGATGGTCATATGGGTAGTGAGTGACCATACGACAGTGGTGACCTCGTGTGTATGGATGGTGGGGACGGAGACTGGGTATGGTGAAGGATGGATCGGCCTCTAGTTCACATAAATGATGAGAGGATGCTGGGGAACGACCTTGATCAAGTAGCTGGGCAGGAGTCAGAGGAGGGAGGGCAAGCGGTCATTCCTGTTCTGGGTTCTGGCCACTTACCAGGCTACCGTGCCCCAACTGGGCCCGCAGGCGCCTGTTTTGCTGGGCGAGCTCCTCCACCTGGCTTTGCAGACCTATCTCCGACAGCGTCAGCCCATACACGCAGCAGCGCAGTTCCTCCAGCTGTTCCCGCAGCTGCCGCTCGGTGACGCTGTGGTCCCGCAGTCTGCGCGCCGCCTCCGCCCACTCCCGCTCCGCGCGCTGCGCCCTGGCCCGCAGTGCGCTCAGCTCTGAGGCCTCGGGAGCACTTAGGGGACCGGCCAGGATCTGCGTCCGGGGGCTACCCGCACTGGGTAACGGGTCCGGGGCATGCAGCTGTGCCAGCAGGAGGCCGGCAGCGCGGCCCAGGCGCCGCACGTCACGCTCCAGCCGCTGCACCTGCGCCCGCAGAACGCGCTCCTGCTCCCGCACCAGGCCCAGCTGTAGCTGCTGCGCCCACCCACAGCGCTCCAGGGCTGCCGCCTGCCTTGCCAGAGCCTCGTCCTTGTGCCGCAGCCGCTCCTGCAGCCGCCGCTGCCGTCTGGCCGCGCTCTCCGCCTCCCGCACCTAGGAGTTGTGGTGATGGGGACGTCAGGGAGCCCCAGGCACACGCCTTGCTCGCTCTGATTTCTCTTCCTAATATTCCCCTAGTCTGTGCATAGTAGGTGTTTTGCATTAAAACGTTACGCTGGGACCAAAGATGGCTCAGAGGATAAAGTCACTTGCCACCAAGCATGAAGACCCAAGTTGGGTCCCCCAGGACCCCCACGTGGTAGAAGGAGTGAACCAGTCCCACAAGCTGGACTCCGACCTCCACTGTGACGCATGTATGTGCACACACAAAATAAACACTTTTTAAGTTACGCTGATTACTGAGTTTGCTGGCACTGTGGCCAAGAGTCATCTTCACCTCACCCTAAACTGAGTCCAGGAGCTCCATGAGTTCCCTAAGTCTGTGTGTGTGCAGTGGGTTGGAAGGGCAGTACACCCTGCAGAGGGTCTCTGGAATTGTTCAGTCTGAACAGTCCACACCAATTTCCAAACTCCACAGAACTTATTTCAGTGATATGAGCTGAGCAGAGGCCAGGAAACCACAGCAGCTGTTCACAACTCAATGCCTCTCCCACCCCCAAATAGGGTTGTCATTAGTCCCGCCACACACTCAGAAGTTGCCTGTATAGTGGGACAGCTGAAATTCTTGCAGCCAGCTCTGGGGCACAGTATGGCAGCCTTGTGTCTGACTCAAGGGCTTCCATCTGTCCCTCGGCCATCCACCTGATCTGGGAACACTTCTCCATATTTGGACACCCCGCCTTCTTCCTACCACATACAGGGAACTGGACTGGGGTGCAACACCACTCTGAAAAAACGGGGTCTTCAGTGTTCACAATCTGTCCAGACAAACATTGCCTCTGTGGTAAGCTTTCTCTTACCAGCTACCTGCCACCCCTCTGCTGCCAGAGAGCCTGTGGGTGGGAGAAACACACACCAATGAGGAAAGGAAGCACAGGCCATCTCAGGCAGGCTCTGTGGGGTAGTTTATTGGTGAGGTGTGGAGTTGCGTATCCTGGATGTAAATTCTCCCGGCTTTACGATGGTGTGAATTCTGTAGTGGGTGTCTGTGTGGTTCTGGGTGCCTGGGGATCCACGGCATGAGTGGGTGGGCCTTTGGCACCTCTCAGGATGACCAGAGCTCACTGCAGAAATGAAGCCTCTTTGCTTCCTGGGAATATGACCAGAGCAAAGTTGCCATCTGTGACAGATCAGACACGGAAGATGCCCAAAGCCTGTTCACACATCGCTGCAATACTGACTCCCTTATGCCAAAGTCTCCACCAAAAACATAAAGGCTAGAGGTTAAGGTTGGGTGGGGGCTGGGCTGCAGCTGGGCTACATGTGACCCTGACCCAGCCACTGAATCTCTAAAGAGGTTTCTTGACAGATCTGCCTGAATGCCTTCGTGTTGTTCAAGACAGTAATAACAACAGGGAAGCATGTGGAAAGGGCATAGAGCCTCCCCAGAAACCCTCACGCCACAACGCAATTAGCTGACATGGCACCCTTGCCCTTCGTTTTCCATCACACTATAAGCATCTCCATGCAGGACTGTCCCTGACTCCCCTGGCGAATCCCAGGTGTGTCAAGAGCAAGGCTCAAAAACCCTTACAGCATCTCCTCCGAGAAACCACGTGTCCCCAGTGCACAGCCACAGCCTCTACCTTGCTAAGAAGACTCCCCTGGGGTTGAGAAGCCAAAGGCATGTGAGCCAAGGAGCAAATTTAACGTGACTCTGCCTCCAGTGGTCAGGGGAGAGGCGAGAGTGCTGACCCCCCAGTACCCGAGGACTGAGTTGAGCTGAAGTGGGCTCCTTGCCTGACTGTCCCATGGCTGCCCACTGTCACAGACACACAGGACCGTCACATAGGTCATGCGCACACACCAAGGCACAGCCGAACAAGACTCGAGAAACAACACTTCCTTTAGTGCAGGCACCACCTGTTCGTAATGAGTTCCCATCCCATGAATGGATTGCACCCTGCAATCTCAAAACCCCGAAGCTATACTTTAAAGTGCAATCCCTGAAGCCGGGTGCCCGGGCATCATAGGGTACCTATTGCAGAGATCCAGATCCATCTGCTATTTCTTCCTCAGTGTGCCCTGAAGCATCTCCCCTGCTGGAAGATTTCTTATATGGATAAGAATGGTTGATGGATAGATAACATTAGTGAGATGCACACCTCTCTGAGCATTCTACATGTTTCTAGTCATTTAACTCATATGACCACCTGAGGGGTGGATACCATATTATTCTCATTTTACAGATAAGGGGACTGAGACCTGTCAAGGTTATATCACTTGTCCAATGTCACACAGCCAATTCAGCAGTAGAACTAGGGTTTTCCTCCAAAATATGCCCCTTAACTACTCAGTGCTTCTTGGTGGAGATGTCTCTTGTGCTCTTCCTCCTCCCCCTCTACAAAGTCTTAGCTGTCTTCCTTGGGCTTCCTAGTGCCAGCTCCTTTGCTGGGAGGTTATCTCTACAGTGACCCCTCTGGAGTCCCTGATGTACTTCCCGGCCTTTCCCTCCCCGCACGACCTCTTTCCCCAGCCCTCCATAGCAGCACGTTGGTCCACCTCGGCCTCACATTTCATATTCCCTTCCCGGCAAGGTCTGGGAAGGTCTGCCCCCAGTTCTCTGAAACGTCTTTTTCCCATCACACTCACAAGGTGCCCAAGTCCCTCCTCCACCCAGGTTCTCCTCTGTCCCCACCTGCATGCAGCAGTTTGAAGACAGAGACCTGCATTGGCCACCTCCTGTCCTCAGGAGCCCGGGCATGAGAAAGGTATGAACATGCTGACACCCAGGCTTCCCCAGGAGGCCTGGGAGGTAGGGAGGGGGAGGGCAGACAGAGAAGCTGAGGCCCAGGGTGACTGACCGCACAACCAGGCACTGGGAAGCAGAAGGGACACTAACCTGGCTGACTAGTTTCCCCTGCAGTGCCCGCAGCTGCTCCTGGGCGTGGAGTGAGGCACGTCTTTCCTGGGCCACGCAGGCACTCAGCTGTTCTACCTTCAGGAGAAGCTTCCTCTCCGACAGCTCCAGCTCCTGGACCCTGCAGGACCAAGACCGGAAGCAGGAGACACTCGCTCAGGGCGGGAACTGTGTAAACCCCACCCCCACCTCTCCAGTCATCTGGCCCAGCTACTGGTCTGAGAGCTTCATTGTAAAACATTCACATGCGTTGTCAACTCGGGCTCTCACTCTGTAGCCCAGGCTGGCCTCAAAATCATAACCATTCTCTTTCTACCTCCCCAGTGCTCGGGTGACAGGAGTGAGTCACCATCTCAACTATACGTATATCATTAGAAAGTCTCTGCTCTACCTCAAAGATATCACTGCACGGATGGGAAGATGGCTCAGTGGGTAAGAGCACTCATTTGGTGAGCATGAGGATCTGAGTTCAAATCCCCAGCACCCACATAAAAGCTGTGCCTGTAACTCCAGCACTGGAGACTGAGACAGACAGACCTTGGGAGCTCACTGGTCATCCTGCCTAGCCAAAATGTGAACTTCCATTTAAAAGAAAGGCCCTGCCTTAAGGCAATAAGGTAGGGTGTAATGGAGGAAGACACTCTCATGCCCTATTTGGGCCTCTCCATGCATGCGGATGGGTATTGCATGGCTATGCATACTACATACGTGTGTATACACATACAACAATATCACTTGCCACAGAATTCAACCATAAGTGTTTCTCATCCCTAAGTTAGCAACCCACATCCATGAAGATCAAGAGACTGGGGCTGGAGAGATGGCTCAGAGGTTAAGAGCACTGGCTGCTCTTCCTGAGTTCAGTTCCCAGCAACCACATGGTGGCTCACAACCATCTATAATGAGATTTAGCGCCTTCTTCTGGCCTGCATGCATACGTGCAGACAAAATACTGTATACATAATAAATAAATAAATAAATCTTTAAAAAAAAAAAAAAACCTAAAAAAAAAGACTTAAAAAAAAATGCTGGGCGTTGGTGGCGTATGCCTTTAATCCCAGCACTCGGGAGGCAGAGGCAGGCAGATCTCTGTGAGTTCGAGGCCAGCCTGGGCTACCAAGTGAGCTCCAGGAAAGGCGCAAAGCTACACAGAGAAATCCTGTCTCGAAAAACCAAAAAAAAAAAAAAAAAGAGAGAGAGACTGAGTGGGGGCCAACCAGCCAAGAGCTTTTTCTGCACTATCGGACTAATGCTCACAACTTAACCAGCCTCCAGGTAATGAACTTCATACAGGAGAAAAGTGAGGACCTGAGAGGTGGATTATTTCCCCGGGTCACAAAGAAGTGTGGATTCCAGGCTGACCTTTCACCTTACTCACTGTTGCCTCCCATTCTGGCTCCAAACTTACGAATGTCTTCTAAGGAAATACTGACAGTCAAAAGAAGGTTTCCGTGATTTAAAAAAGGGGTGCATGTTTGTGTGACTCGCACTTCTACATGAGATGCTGTTCTGAAAGCAGGCTAAGGGACTGATATGGGAGCAGCTGAGCCACTCAGAGCTCTGTGCTGCATGATGAGCAGAGACTGTGCCTAGCTGGGAGGGGACAAGCCCTGACTGCAAACAGAAGAGGTGATATAAGATGGTGACATTTGAAGGGGAAATCAGAGCAAGCCTCCCTCCAGAGGTTTCTGTCTCCAGGACAGCGCTAGCCTTGCCTCCACGCTAGGTAGCGTTGGCCTGAGACACCCCTCCATCTCCCACTTCTGCACATGCTTTCTCCTTCACCCAAGACCACCTGGTGACCCTCTCAGACTCAAACCCCGATCCACAAGGAGGGACCGGCTCTGCTGCCTGCCTTTGTCTTGACCGCCATGGAAGCCTAACGGGGTTAGTTTATCACTATGGCCCTCAGACTTTCATCCATAAGACAGACAACTGCACTTTGCTCACAGGGTTTTGCTGGGATTAAAGAGAATGGTGTCTTACAATTCAAAACACAATTATGGGTTCCTCTCCTTGGGTCCCCTGCCCCACTTGAATAAGTCCTCTCGAGTGAATCAGTCAGGAGGTGGAACTGGCACCTTCTCGCTGTTTTTGAGAGGCACCGAGAGCCGAAAAGGAGACAGTAAAACCATTCTCTTCCTTTTGGGGAGAAACCTGTGTCCTGAGCTCAGGAGACAGTCTGTTTCTGACACAAGAATAAACTGTCAGTGCAGTAGCTGAACTGTGGCTCCAGATACTCCCAGATCCTGATCCCTGGAGGAAGGACATCACCCTTCATGTGCACAGAAGCTGCAGGGCAGGTGAAGTCAAGTCTGTGAGAGGAGACAGGTCCTGGAGCATCATGTGGCCTCTAGCCAGTCAGAAGGAGGCCTAGGCAGAGCTGACTGTAGGGAAGAAAGCTGCAGAGCTACTGAGGTACCACACTTGCTGCAGCTTGGAGACGGGCTGGGAGCCAAGGAGGGGTGCTCAGTTGAGGGTCAAACACCTAGGAGTGAGTCCCGAATCCTAACTTCCAGCCTCCAGAGCTGTTAATCAACTGAGCCAGGATTCCTGTTGTTTGTTTTGTTTTAGAAACACTGTGTGAATGCAAATGTACATATGTGTGGAGGCCAAAGGCAGACATGGCATATCTTCCTCAACCACGCTCCACTTTTTATTTGTTTTGAGACAGGGCTTCTTACTGAGCTTGGAACTCACTTGTAGGCTGGCCAGTGAGTTCCACTGCCCCCTCATCTCTGCCTGACTCACAACACGGCGGTTGCACGTGTGTACCACCCCTGGCTTTTACTTGGGTGTCGGGGATCCAAACTCAGGTCCTAACGTTTATGCAGCAGGACCTTTACAGTCTGAGCCATCTCTTTAGTCCCATCTCTGTAGGCTGTTCTTAAATCACCAAGTTTCACGGCTGTATGCCTATAATCTCAGCACTCAGGAGGGAGAGGCCAGAGGATCAAGAGTTCAAGGCCATCCATGGCTACATATCAAGTCTGAGGCCAGCATGGGCTATGGGAAATCCTGTCTCCAATCCTACCACCACTACGTCCCAAGAAAAGCTACCTAGTGTGTGCCACTTGTCACAACAGCCACGGGAAACCCATACACTCAGGACCATGAAATGGGCAAGGAATGTTTTTCTCTGACTAAACTAATCAAACATGAGGCTTGCAAAGACAGTGCCACAGAGAACACTGTGAGTCCAGGAGGCTCTGCCATGAACACATGGGCCTACAGTGGCCACAGACTGGACTTCTGGGCACCTGGAATCAAGTCCTAGTGCCCTTAGGGATGGACAGGCACAGTCACACAACATCCCAGGTCTTGGTGTCTCCTTCGTAAGAGAGCATACTCTCATCCTATTTTCCAGTCTTAAGAGTTAACTTTGAACACCTGCTGGGCAGGTAGGGCTGACTCAGGCAAGAGTGTGACAAGCCCTCAGTGTGACTTTGCTGCATTTGGGTCAGAAGTGATCGCAAAACTTACAGTCCAGTGAGATAGGAATGGGCTTTTTTTTTCCTTTCAATTTTCTAACAAATACAGCTATGTTATTTTTATATTTTATCCATTTCTTTTCATTGATTAACTAACTTCATTTTTTGAGACAAGATCTGACTCTGTAGCCCAGGCTGGCCTGTGACTCACAATGATCATCTTGCCTTGGGCTCCTAAGTGCTGGGATTTAGGGCATGAACCTCCACATCCAGCTCTGTATTATTTCCATAGTAAAAAACGTTGGCATGCTATCACTGTTTAATTTAAATTTTTTATTTTATTTTATTTTTTTAATTTTGTGGAGATCAGGTGACAACCTCAAATGTCATTCCTCAGGTACCATTCACCTTGTTTTCTATTTATTTATTTTGTTGGGGTGGGGCAGCGCATGTGTAGAGGTCAGATGACAATTTTGTGGGCGGTGGTTCTGTCCTCCAGCCATGGGGTCCTAGGAATTGAACTCATGTCATCAGACTTGATGGCAAACACCTTAACCACTGTGCCATCTCATCGGCCCTGCATGTTAACTCTGTGGCTACAGCAAGTCCAGTGTACACTCCCAGCCACTCACTGATTTCTAGTGAGATAGACCTACCAGGAAGTCAGCCGGGCATCTGCATCCTTAGTGGGCCGTTCAGACCCTACTTCTGCTCTTCGTAGCCCTGACCCTATAGTTTATGCTTTCAGCCTCGGTTCCCCCACCCGGAAAAGGAGGTAGTAACACTCTATACATCACAGGGCTCAAGGGACTCCAAGTGCGGCCAGAGTAGTCCCTTTCCCCTTCAGCCTTGCCATAGATCCTATCTCCCTATCCCCTGGCCCTCTCCTGCAAGATGCGCACCACATCTTCAAAGAGAACAGTGGATATGGCCTCACCCTGGGCTCCAGCTTCAGAGGTGCCTCCACCAAAGTGCCCTGCCTCACCATAGGTCCAAATCGATGACTAGATCCGCAACACAGACTGAAACGCACTGTGAGCCAAAATGAACTTGTGTTCCTTTCCTTAACTGAGCATTTGGTCACAGTGACAGGAAAAATGATTAACACACAAGGTCTCAAGAATCTCCGAGGAACACCCCACCCCCGTTTCTGGCTACCACGAGAAGAACAGCATTCCTTCACCACACCCATCCTTCATGATGCTCCCACCTTGTCACAGGCCTATAGCAATAAAGCGAGATGACCATGGAAACCTCTAAGACAGTAGGCCAAAGTAAGTCCCTCCTCTTGAGAGGAAGGGAAGAAGGAAGGGAGGGAGGGATGGAAAGAGAGAGAGAAGAAGGAAGGAAGGAGAAGAAAATCCTTGGGAGGCCTGGGGTGTGACTGGGCAGCTAATAGTGCTGCGCCAGGACATGGAAGGCCCTAGCAGCCCCCAGCACCCAACCCCAGCACCACTAAAGAAAGGGAAGACAGGAAGAGGAGGAGAGGGGAGTGGAAGAGAGGAAAATGAGGGAGGGGGTGGGAGAAAAGGGAGGGGAGATGCCATTAGGAAAAAGCCAGAGCATGTGGTTTGAAAAAAAGACCTAGGTTCCGATGGCCATTCAGAGTCTGTGTTGGCTCCACCAGGGCCCACTCCAGAGGCTCAGCGGAGAGAAACAGCTGCTTGGTACCCTGTACCAAGATGACAGAAGAGCTGGGAGACCAGACAGAGATGACAGACAGCTAGCTGGCTCAGCAACTCTGGAGCCACTTCTGGTCCTGGAGCTAGGGGACTCCCCGGGGGGAACACGTGACCAGGGTTTGGACCAAGCCATACAGCAGGAGTTGGGCGAACAAATAAGAAAGGCACACATCGCCTGGGCCCAGCCACAACAGAATGGAGGTAATGGAAGGTGTCTGGCTTCTACCTTCCTCACTGACTGGCAGTGTGTCCCATTGACTGGACCCAGTGGATGGGGATCGGGCACAGAACAGGACCACGACGGATAGAAGTGAGGGCAAATAACCGCCCAAGGCTGGTTCTGTACCTCTGGTGAGCCTGGGACCTCAGCTGGAGACAGGAGTCAAAGGACCATGATGTCAAAGGAATTCATCCACTCTCCCTCCCCACACAAGAGTACTCACAAGGTTACACCCACCTGCTCCTCAGCCCTGACTCTGACATCACATGTTTGTCCACAGCTGCCAACAGCTTCCTCTCTGAGGATTCCAGCTGCTCCCTGAGAAGCCCCGTGTCCAAGTCTGGCCTGCTAGCTGCTTCTGGAAGGCATCGCTGCTCGTTGTCATCACTCTCCTCCACATCTCGGAACACCCAGCACGTGTCAATCTTTACATCCACGTTCATCACATCAAAGCCATCGCTGCTGGGAGCTCTGATGACGTAGCTGAAGCGCTTCTCGGTCTGTTCCTGGGCTGTCGGCTCCATCCCGGAAACATTTCATCAGCCCAGACTTAAGAAAAATAGAATGAGTCTGAAACATGGATTTTCTGGAAGTTTTGAGCTGACTACCATGCCTTTGGGTTGTCCGGGAAAATGTCCCTTGAGGAGAACAAGGACAGGTGGATTATTCATGAGTGAGTAGCTTGGGTTTCATCCACACAAACGTCATGCAATACGGACAAGCAGCTCATTTTACAAGTTGGCATGCTAGAACACACCAAGGCTAGAATGAGGCTCAGACCAGTCAGATGGAATTAAATGCTTAGCAATGCACGCAAAGAGGAAAGGGAAACTTTCTAGGGAGTACCCCTCACAGGTTCTTCAAAGCAAGCAAAGCTCATCCCAACCATAATGAATGAGGTTCCGTGGGGCTGTTTGAGTATACTACATACTTACCAAGGACCCACAGTCTGCCAGGAAGAGAAGATGGGAAATTAATGCCACATTGAGAGGTCTTTCATCTACCTAGTCCAGTTGTCCTGGTGACCCTACGAGGTAGGCATCATCATGACCATTTTAGAGATGGTAAAATGGAGACTTCAGAAGGTGGAAGAGCTTGTCCAAGCCCTATAGATGGGAAGGAACAGCCAGGTCTGACTCCACACCTGAGAGTTTATGTGCTAGCCCAGGAGCCATGAGATCAAGTGTGAAATGAAACTGGCCTCTGGGTAGCAGACAAGTCCCTGAGAGCTCAGGGTTGGGGACGGGATCCAGAGGGTGAGGAAAGCAGGAATGGCAGGGAGCAGCAGGCAGGCCTAGGCAGAGATGCCTGGGGTGGAGGCACACCCCAGGTCACAGCCAATAGGACAGGAGTGGTTGGTCACGTGGCACACAGAAGGGGCATGCTCACACAGGCGCTCAGGGTTCTTGGGCATCTCGCTATGAGCACAGGGCAGTCACAGCCATTAAGAGTCAAGGAGGTGGCTGCTCCAAGGGGACATCAAAGAGTTGACAGAGGGAAAGAGTGGAGGCCACCAACCACACCAGCGGCCAGGACTAGGCAGGGAGGTAAAAGGACAGAAGGATGACCATAAGAGGCTTTGCTTCCCCAGAAAATGATAAGAGATGTTTCCATTCCTGTTTCTTAGTGCATTTTCCTCAGAGCACACAGATGTGCTCATCTCTGAAGTAGGGCCCCATGGGACCTGAAGGAAACCTTATTTCCCCTCCCCCACCTCTGCACATCGCCACACATTCAATCCCTCGCCATTTCCTGGTCTTTCTCAGACAATTGCCTCTTGCTATAAGGATGGACATTTATTTTAATCCTTTGTGTAGATCCACTTAATGAAGCCAGGAGGTTACCCAGCTAATGAGTACACTTGGGGTGAGCCATTCTTGGTAGGAGCAGCCGTGGTCTTGGGATGCAATGGGGTTTGGCTGGAAAGCACACGTACCCCACCCTGAGCATCCTGCCTGCGCCCCTCTGGGTTGTTTAGGACACACTTACACTGGCTTCATGCTTTCCAACAATGAAGCCAGTGGCTCTCTTTTCTACCTTTGCAGAGAGGCCTTCTGAGTTCCCAGTAGTGATGTCTGGGGGAATGCAGGGACAGGAGCTGCAGGTAAAGAGCTGCAGAAGAGTTGGGCAGGCAGGCAGAATCAGCAATGTGAAACACTAGCCTTAAGGAACAGGAAGATCAACTTGAATCCTGGGTGCTGGGCCTGACTCCTTGGGTTTGAATCCCGTCTCAGGTATGGATCCGGACAAAGTACCGAGCATCTCATAAAAGGATCTCCAGGCACTGTGTAAGTACAGGCATCCACATCCAGTGACGGAATACATGAGTGGATTCGCACAGCCTGCTCAGAGAGCCCAGTGCATCCTCAAAGCTAAACACTGCCTAGATGTGCTAGGCATAGTAATGCTTCCCGGACCACGCTCTCAGCTGTCTGGGCTGGGACCAGTCTTGTTGCTTAGCTGCTGCAGGCTACTGGGCAAGTGGCCAGCACCTTGCAAAATGATACCACACACAGTAAACAGTCCTCTCCCTCACCACGGGGAGTATTCCCCAAGTGCCCGTCATGTGAGCCCCCAGAAACACTGGCCACAAGATGCCACCTGCAGTGGGAAAATGACTGCTCGTTGAAGGCAGCAAAGACCAAGAAATGGGTTCCTGAGAAACAGCCCTTCTTGCCCACAACGGCCCCACGACAGCTAGTTCTTCTTGGTGAATCACTAAGACTTAGAGGGAGAAGGGGTGGAGCTGGGTAGAGAGCTGGGCCTCTGGCCCCATTTTCCTTGAGGAACAGGCCTCAAGTGGCTGTAAGGACAGGGGACCCAATGAATGCCTTAGGAGACATGACTGAGAGATGACCACAGAAAAGGACACATGGCTGGAGCACCCATCTTAAAACCTCAGCCCTGAGGTGAAGAGGTATGGGGGGAGGGGACACAGGTTCGGCCCCAGAGACCCCGCTCCTTCTATCAGAGTAGGGCTCTGCACACATGGGCTAGGGTCTGCAGAAACCTCTAAGAGTTGTTTGACAATTTGACAGAGGAAGAAGACACCAAAGTGCTTAGTTTGGGGTTTCCTGCTCCATGATGGGAGTTCCTTAACAAGCTGAGATTCAATATGAGAAATAAAAAAAAAAAACCCATTCCTATGGTGCGGGGAGTGCTGGGGAGTATCTCTTGGTGGCAACCCGGCTAGGGAACCCAAGGGAAATGGGGGCCATATAACCCTGATCTTTGGAAAGAAAGACAAGGGGGAAGCAGGCTACAGCTCTCCAGGGAACAAGGCCTTGGGCTAGGGCCCTCAATTACGCCAGAGCATCATAGTCCCTGCCCAGCCAGGGTAGGAAAAAACTGGGAGGGCCTCAGGCTGGGTAGACTCCATGTAGAGCTGAGCTAGGACACAGGCTCCGCCTCCTACACAGCACATGGGTAGGTGTGGAGCTCTACACTGTGCTTAACAGGGGCACTTGAATGCAAACTTCCCTGTGACCAGCTAGAGATGCAGAGTGAAGAGGACCTGGTAGGACACAGGTCTTACAGCCTTAGGGGCACCCTCCACTTTAAAGCTGCAGGGCCCAGTTCTCAGCTCAGCTGACCACCTGGCCCCAGCCCGGGCCTCTCTGCTTAGCCCCCATAGGCTGCAAGAGTGACAGAATGGCCCAGAATCCTCAGCTTCTCTTCCTCCTCGAGATTGCATGTCACTGGCTTAGAGGACTCGGGTATCAAAGTGGCACCTTGTATTTTGCAGGGTGAGCTAGGGAGACTTTGCAGGGTGAGCTAGGGACCTCATCCTCCTAGTGAGCCTGGGAGGAGGGTCATGGAAAATTCCACCTGCCTACCTATCTACAGAAGAATGCAGCGGTGGCCTTGGAGATGACTCTGTAGCTCTGCTCCCCTGGAAACCACACAAGTATTAATCCATGACGAGAGCCCTGAGACTGTGCCTCGCTGGACCCAGGGCTGGAAAGAGGAGATGCGCACCTGTGGTGCCATGCAGCTCTGTGGTTCTCTGAGTACCGTGGCTCGTAGCCAGGCTTGTTCCTAATGGGGACTTAGGTAGCAATGCCTAAGATAGTGACCAGGAATTCTGGGTCCTGGTAGAGACTGGGGCAGCTTGCACACCTGCCTGTGTGAGCTGCATTCCCTCAGGCATGAACAGATTCCTGGGGGCAGAAGGAGTGGACACTGGCCCCGGCTGGGCAGTGGGGAGAAAACCCCTGGGAAGACCACCCCATGAGGGACTCAGACGCTTGCTCCAGCCAGCTGTTGTTGGGGTGTCAGAGGTCCTGTGGAATGATGCAGGTCCATCTGTCCAGCTGTGGTCACAGAAGCTCTTCCATGAGGCATGGCCTGGGATCTGTAAGTGGTGTTCCTCAGAGTCACAAGAACACGGTTTGTCCACAGCAGGGACATGGCTGAGCTGGGAGTGCCCAGCTGGGTCTGACTGCAGAGTTAAGGCCACCATCACATAAGGTGTTGAGTGAAAAGCCAAGCAGTCAGGGAGGCCACCCTCTCCCTCACAGTAGGCATGGACAGAGGTATAAGGACCACACTCCAGAACAGCCTGCAGGGATTCTAGACATATGGTTGCAGGGACAGAGTGGCCAACTTCTCCCATGATTCTCTGGGATGCCCCAGGATACCTGACAACAGAAGTCAGTTGAATAGTGCTCCCCTGTATCTCCTACCAGGGAAAGCAGACATGCCTTCCATTTTCCTGACTGGTGCCCACATTCTGCCACTCAATGACTCAGATGTCTCTGTTGTCAAAGATAGGTTCCTTGGAATTTAATTAAGCCACTGAGTATTGGTAAGTCCCAGAGGCTGGGCTTGTGGGTCATAGTTATTTGGGGACTCGGATCTCAGCAGAGAATCAGCACTTCTGAGCCATCCTGGTGTGTTTGCTTCAAGCTTGAGACTTCATGTCTGCTGGGACGACCTCCTATCTGGACAGCCCCGTCTACACAGAGCACTGTCCTCACGTCTGTCTTTGGATATGGCTTCCCCTACCATGTCAGGTCCCTGCTCCACGGTTCCCTCCATGGACCTGACCTGAACTCCAGTCATTCTGTTTGCTTCCAGGAAATCATGGTGCCTCCTATTTGGTCCAACAACTACACAGCAAGAGGTCGCGTCTGGCCTGCTGCCACCATGTTACAACTCCGCTCACCACAAGCTCCTCCACACAGACTCACCATCATGTCCTTCTTTCACTCTGTCAATCTGATGGCGAACGTTCTCCCTGCCCCAAGTTTGGGAGAGGATAGCCACATAGGCAGATACCTTTTGGAGGTGACCCACCTCACCTGCCCTAGGTTGACAGGAGCATCCCAAAGTTACTTCTCAGGGAATTTCCCCTGGAAGTCAGCTTCCAGCACCTAGTTTCCAGTGAACCTAGGGTGCGCCACCCCCATCCTACCCTCTGTGCTCTGGGGAGGCTCCAACACCTGAGGAGATGACTCTACTCTCTCCTGAGGATCCTGGGCAGTGAAGGCTCTATGGTAGTTTTCTCTATGGTAGAAGGGTACCCCTGGCCTCAGACCTCTGAACTCAGAGGCTCCAGGTACTGCTCTAACAGCCTGAGCTCTTTTTTAGGATGCCCCCTACAAATTACAACAGGCAGCTTGGGCCTGCTCTCTCAGTCCTCACTCCCCCCTGGTCTGAGGCATGGCCATGCTCTGGGACTAAGGCTGTCACACCTATAAGAGTGTTGGAGCCTTCAGTTTTCCTCAAAACTCTACAATCCTCAGGGCTCCCACACTGGCAGCTCCAACTCTCTCTTGCTGGCCCCCAGCTGCAAGTCCAGCTGTGCCTGGAGCCAAAGATTGTGTTGGTTGCTCTGGCAGACAGACTCCAGAAGGACACACTCAGTCAGTCCATGGAGATTTATGTACAGAGGGCAGAGGGGGTGTCTGTATCCATCTAGGCACACACAGTGCCTTCAGGGAGGCACACAGCATGAGGGCAGGCCTTGCACCTATCCCCCGAGGCAGCAGCTCTCATGCCCTGGGTTTCCGCTAATTGCACTTAGATTCCTGCCATCCAGATCCATCTTTGTCCCCAGCTCTTGAAGATGCCACAGTGGGGACACTGGGGAGGCACCCCATTGTCCTGCAGAGTTCCACAGCAGAGGCTGGCCAGGTCCCCAGGCCTCCCCTTTAGGTGACTGTCAAATGCGCAAAAGTTCTGTGTTCAGGCTCCGGACTCTGAATAGCTTGTTGCACTGTTGAATTTTGGTTTGAGTGAGGATGGGGCGCCACGGGGACTCAGGTGATTCCGAAAGCTCTCTGTTTAGCCTGCAAGATCCAGAAATAGTTTGAAGTGAAACAAAAATCAAAGGTTAAGAAGAGTGGAAAGGGCCCCAGCCTATCTTCAAACCCCTGCCATCCTGACCTCTCAACAGTTGCCCAGAGGACCTCCTCCACAATCCAGACAGAAGGAGCAGGATTTGGATAGCTCCAGCCCCAGGGTTTCATCACTGGGGCATGATGTGAGCTGTCTCCCACACCTCAGGCCAGCCCTTTATTCTTTCTACATACAATGACCAGCTACTTTGTGCCTGGCCATGTCCCAGGCACTGGGGGATAGAAGATACCTAACCTAATCCCTTGTGGGCTAGTGTCAGAGTCAGGGACATCCCTAAGGACATTTGGCGGACCATCTAGGGATCTAGTGGGCCTCAGAGGCACCCTGGAGTTCAAGGACCCTCAGCCTAAGTTGGTTTCAAGGTCAAGACTCCAAAATTCAGAGGTTCTGGCAGATACCAGCCCAAGAATGAGCACTCAGCACTTGGAGAATGTGGAGAGGCTGAGGTCCCAAAGTAGGAATTCAGGCTGAGAGCTAGGTGCTTGGGAACAAGGCCAACAGCCAGGACAGGACCAGATTCTGGGATGCCTTCATTCTTTGGGTCTCTGAATATAGTCGGACATCATAACTGGACATGCAGGTTGAGATACAGAGGTGAGAAGCAGGGCATTACTGGCTCCTGGACACTGTGCAGTCACGTCAGGATCTGGCCTCATGAGCCACTGGCCTGTCAACCTGCTAGTCCTTGACCCTGGAAGGTCACTTGCTTTGGACCATACAGGAGATGTGCACATGGCAACAGAGCAGGAACTAAGTCAGGCTGGAGAAAGCTTTGGGAATGGGACATAAACTCCTCTGTGGATGAATGCCATTGGGGGCCTGTCTGTCTTAGTAAGCTCCACCATGTGTCTCTACAGCAAGACCCCCAGGGACCCAGGACCACACGGCCCCCAAGGAGCCTAAGTGGAAGACTCCAAAACAAAGGTTGCCTTCCAGGCACCTCATCTCCCAGGGGACACAGCACAGCCAGGGAGGAGTCAGCCTCCTCTCTCAATCAGCTTTGCATCAGCCAATGGAAAGTAAAGGATACACACCCGAGTTCTCGGCGTATGGGAGTCGTCAAGGCCACAGAATGAATGCTAGTGAGAAAAACAAAAAAAGGAACAAAAACTATAACATAAGACCAAAAGAAAATGAGGAAAGGAAAAGAAAAGAAAAAAAAAAGATGTGAGAGATGTGGTATGGAATTCAGTGACAGTATCTTATAAGAACTATGACACTAGGGGGCAGCAGAGAGAGGGGCGGAGGGAAGCGGACTGCTTGCTCCCTTACGGGCTTGGTGGGTTATCTCTGCACATTTATCAGGTGTCCCACCAACCCAGGCTGCCAGGTGAGATCTATGCCATGCACAGAGACTCTGGGGGAATAAAAGTAAGGCTGCACAGGACAACACAAGGGAAGGCCCGTCCAAGGTCACGGCTGCGCTTCCCCAGTATGTGTTATGATGGGCAGCAACAAGAGAGGCAGCCAGGCCTGCCTGCGGACAACTTCCTACGCTGGACAACATTCCCTACACCGTCCATTCCAAGAGATTTGTTAGTATTTAAAACACTGTGTCCCTTTTACCAGTCAACTTTAGAAAAAACACTGCTGTGAAAATAACCTTTCAAAAACAGAAAAGTCCTATCGGTTAGTTCAAAAGAATATTTCTTTTTCTTAATCTACTCGTAACTTGCCCTATTCAAAACAGAATCACCAGTCTTCAGAGGAAACACATCTGTCTGTCATCTGAGAATATTAAAAAAAAAATAGCCCCCACCAAACAAGGTCATAGTTTCCTACGTTGTTTGCAGAGAAAAGTGAAAACCCCACTAATGGCCACCGCTTCTTCTGTGGGATCTCTAGGCTCGAGGGCTATGAGAGGCTTCTGTCATCCTGGGGCTCTTCTTGTTCACTACATGGAGAAACTGAGGCTCAGGAGGAGGAGGGTTTGGCAAGACCACCCAATGGATTGTAAGAGTCTGGTCTTGGAAGGAGGGATCAACCATAAGCCACAGTTGATGGGACCAAAGTTTCCCACGATCACTGGCAGGGGTGACTGGGAGGAGCTACAGGTGACAGTTATGATCAGGGGGCACCCCTAGTCATGTGGCCAGCCAGCAATCCACCAGTCAGATTAGTCTCTCCTGCCTATTTGACCTGTGTCATACCCTTCTGGGAAGATGGAGGCAGAACAGTCCACAAATCAGCTCTGAGAAAGTCTGAGAGGTCAGAACAGCAATCCAAGTGACAACCCCGTGCTTCCCCATGGAGGCACAGCCAGTGTCCCTGACCAGCCTGCATTTTGACAATATTGTATGTGTATATGTACATGTGTCGGTGTGCACGTGGGCTCACGTGTGAGCAGGTGTGCATGCATGTGCGTAGGGCAGAGGACAACTTCAAGTTTCATTCCTTAGGCACTATCCTCTTCAGTCTCTTGAGCCAGGATTTCTCACTGGCCTAGAACTCACCAGTTAGACCGAACTATCCAACCAGCCAGTCCCAAGACTGCCTGTCTCCACCTCCACAGCACTGGGTTTATAACTGTGCAACACCACACCCAGCTATTTTTTGATGTGAGTTATGGGGATCAAACACAGGTCCTCACATTCGCAAAGCAAACACTTTACCGTCTGAGCCATCTTCCAACCCCTCATTTTTAACATTTAATTGGCAACAGCCCTTGTGGCCCTGTTTGTACCAGTTGTTGTCCTATCTGGCTGTGACCCTCCCGGTGTCTGTGGATGGAAAAGCAGGCCAAGTTCACTGCCCCCACCCCCACCCCATCCCTCTAATGGATTCCTTGCTATCATCCAGGAAGGAAAAGGGACTCAATTTCAGAGCAGTAAGAAACCTCCCATTTACAGCCCCAGAATCTCAGGTTGTCCTGAGCCCAGTCATGGAGACAAAGTGTTCTTAGTTGGTTCAACCTGACAATCCCCTTGGGATTTCCCAAGTGTCCCAGAGGGATGAGGAGGGCCGGGCATCTGCCAGATGGGGACTCTAGGATCTACGACAGCCATACAAAGGGTCCCCAGAAGGGACTCAGGGAACTGGTGGGAGAACCCAGCTGCTGCCTAGACACAGACCTCTGGCTCTCCCTGCAGACACAGCCAGCTATGCACCTGGGGAATCCATTCAGACTGAGACTGGTGATTTCCCTGTAACTCACCTGCCCCACACAGTCTCAAGGGGTGTTCTTTCTCTCTCCCCTCCTCCATGTGTATTATTTGACAACCACCAGGAAGGCTGCCCCCACTTATGAAGAGCCCCAGACTCTGCTGTCCAGTGACTTCCAGTGACTTGTCCCAGTTTTGTGCCTGAGAGTTCAGTTCCTTTCTCACGAGCTGGCCTGGAATGTTTCTGCCCAGAAGTGGCCTTTTTCTTTCTGGGCTTCTACATATCCCCCTTTAGGATCCAGACAGGGTCTTCTTTTCAGGCGCACTAGCCTTACCGCGCC
>CABHPH010146507.1:24522-41333 GCA_902168325.1 Peromyscus nudipes | reverse complement strand
GGGGGGGGGTGGAGGTGGGTGTCAAGGGGAGGAAACAGACCCAGGCTTGGAAAAGTAGAGAGAAGGTAAGAAGAAATCAAGAACAACTCACCACCAACTCACCATTTGAGACTTAGCGCCTCTAAGCAGTTGGGTGTGACGGGTCTCTGTGCCCCTTGGAGCCAGGACATACCTAACACTCTGGATACAGCAGCTATGAAAGGTGTGCTTGAATATGTGAGCAAAGAAGAACGGAAAGGGGGAGGGAGGGAGTGGGAGGAAGGAAGGAGTGGGAAAGAGGAAGTGTCGTGGTCCCTTGGGGCGGTGAGCCCAGACTACATGGTGAATCAGAAGTGGGGCAGGAGGAAGGATCCTCACTGAGGGGCCGTTGCAGAGATAGACAAGAGAGAAAGGTTTAGAGTCTGAATTTGAGTGTGACCTTAAGAGCAAAGGAAGGTTGAATCCACAAACACCAAGGAGGCTGATCTACATGGTCAATCAGAGGAGAAACAAGGAACAATGTGCAAGAAACAATGAGTTTGGTTGGCAGACATGTCCGAAACCACAACAAAAGGCACTCCTTTCATGCACTACGTGATTCTGTCCTAGGTACTGAAAAGAAAATGAAAACAGACAGATTGAAAGACATTTCCAGTCCTTCCTTTCTTAACCCCCAACAGTGACAGACATCACTAATCAATCCCAGTGTCAAGCCCCATCACAGCTCAACACTAATGGCAGGTCAGCATCTGAGAAGACTGAGAAGGCAGGCCAGTATCAGGGAGACTGCTTCTCCTACCCTGGGATCTAGATCCTGCCAATCTCTTGTAAGAGCCATGATCTAGGCCTCCTTGCAGCTAGAACCCCAAGCCCTGTCTCTCAACCCAGCAAGACAGACTCTGTCCCTTATCTGCCAAAAGAGGCCACCCCACATCCAACAGGAATGTCACCAAGATGTAACCAGAGGCCTGTGGCCCGTTCAGGGCCCTGGTGTTCTAAATCTAGAAGCACCTGTTCTGGTTCTTCAAGAAAGCCAAGCAGTGGACCTGAGTGCAGGCAGAGGCACCTATTGCCACATCACACCAGCTACTAAACTACACGAAAAGACTGTGGCCAGTTCCCGGTAGAGGCCTTGAGTTTTGTCATTTGTGAGGAGGCAGACTTGGTAGTAATGAGCCCAGCTCCACCCCAATGCTGTTTCCCCTCAGCCACTGTGGCTCCTGAATTTGCATAGCCCAAGGCTTCACAGAGCCCCTGTGCTACACCTCACCCCAGCCCCACAAGGAAGGGAAGTTATTGGATTTCTGCCACACTGGACTGCAGACCCTGGCACCCAAAGTGAAGAGGGCAGTCCTGGGCTGTGGTGAGGGCAACAGAGGGACCTTTGAGGGTCTGTTGGGGAAATACAATGAGCATTTTGGTTGCTAACAGAATCCCCATGATGCCCGATGAAGCATCATCAGGAATGACATGTCTTGTAAATGCTGACCCATGCCCAAGAGATTCCAACAGCCAGCAATGCAGAGTATTGAGACCATGGAGAACCTGACAGCTACCTGAGCCTATACAGCTCCCTCTCTGTGGAGTGGCACTACTGTTTACCAAATGTCACTCTGTGTGGAGCACTGGGTGCCCCACACTACCTCGCACAGCCCTATCCTTGCCCTCTGGAGCCTGCAGAACCTCCCCACTTTATGTCCTGAGAGGCCCAGAGAGGGTGAATGACTGTCCCTCACACCACACAGCTGGAAAGCAGAAAGGCCAGTCATTAGATGCTGTGACATGCTGCTCAAAGGCCTGAGGACAAAAAAGGATGCTGTGTTCTACCTGTGCCTGACCCAACTGCTTCCATAAGACTTCGCCCATCATGTAGTCACAGCAGTGCCTGACCAGGCTTCCAAGTGAGTGCAGAAAACGAAGGGAGATGGTCCCCAGTGCTTCTGCTCACTGGCATGTGACCCCTTACAACAAAAAACACAGTCACAACTAGGTGAGTGGGCGAGTGAAGAGGGGGTCACAGGGGAGACATTACCCTGCAAGGACATTCTGCACACTCTTAGTTAGTGCCCCGGGCTCAGCTTTACACACAAGGAAACCAATATCCACACTACTGGAACTTGTTGAAGTTCATACAACTAGAAGTTGGCAGAACTCAGGTTCTAACTGAGGCCCCTCCAGAGCCTGTAGCAGTGATGAAAAGGGGCATGCAAGATTCAAAGTCCTCAAAGTTGCCTCTTAAAGCAGCCGCATTGGAGATCTGGGGTGTGGCTCAGTTGGTAGAGTATTTGCCTGGAGTACACAAAGCCCTGAGTGCAATCCCCAGTACCAGATAAACAGGGTGTGGGGGATTATACCCCCAGCACTTCAGAGGTGGAGGCAGGAGGATCAGAAGTTTAAGGGCATCCTCAGCTATTTATCAAGTTCAAGGCTAGCCTGGGCTACATGAGACCCTGTCTCAAGAAAAACAAAATGAAACAAGAAAGGTGGTGTTGTGCTGCTTTGAGCAGTTCAGGCTGTCCATCCAGGCACATCAGTGATTTGCCTTCGTGACTCATCTATCTCTCTCATTTTTGAAGTAGAGTCTTGCTATCTAGTTCATCCTGTCCTTGAACTCACTATGTAGTCCAGGCTGGCCCAAAACTCACTTGGCAATTCTCCTGCTTTGGCCTGCCAAGTGCTGGAATTTGCAGGTGTGAGTCATCATGCCCATCCGCTTTCCCCCTTCTTCCGGGCCTCGGTTTCTTCACTCAGAATGTGGAATAATCCCCATTCGTTCGCAGCCTCCTTCATGAAGTTTTATCCATCCAGAAAGGTCTAAACTAGTGTTCATGGGTAAGGGGCATGATCCTGGAGATTAGAGCCTGGACTTTAAATCCAGGCCAACCCAGGTGAAACCCAAAGGAGGGTGTCTTTACAAATCCATGCCTCAGTTTCTCCATCCATAAAGCAGTTCACAAAATGAGGTCACAGGGAAGCCATGAGCAGTAAATGGTGCAGTGCCCACACAGGGTGAACAGTGGTGACACTGTGACCGTTGTCCCAGTGTTCGGTTCTCTCCTCTACCTGCCTGGCCCACAGTGTCCCTGTGATACTGTGGACCTGGGAGGCCCCTCAGGAGACTAGCGACAGACCCAGCTTCTACACCACCCTCCACAAGGACTCACTCTCAGCTGGCTGAGCTGAGTCGACTTCACATCTGGCTCCCTACATCTCCCACTCATTCCCCTGAGGCCCCCAGAATTCTTTCATTGTGAGAGAGCACCCATTTCTCACCCATTGTGAGAGAGCATGCCTCCCAGCCTAGTCCTCAAGTGGCCATTTGTAAGAACAGAAAGGACCCGGTGTCTTCAAGTTTTCCCGAGAGTAACATCAGGGTGGAAAGGTCTCAGGCATCCAGGTTAAGGCTCAGGCTGCCGATGCGCCTGTTCTCACCAAGCCTGGCCCTGGCCTCCATGACCCTAAGGGTGTGCCTGGAGGCTTTCCTACCCAACTGTCAGCAAGAATGCCAAGCCACTGAGATTGAGCTTGGGCATGGGGGGATGACCAGAGGAGACCCTGGGTGCCCCCCCAAACTTCAGTCCCTTTCACAAACACCCCTGTCTTCGAGAAGATGTCACTGTGGAGTCAAGCATTGCCCCAAACCTCTGCTCTTCCTAGGCATGTGTGTCTAGGAAAGGTCATGTGCTTACTGAGCATCTACTGTAGTTCAGAACAATATATGCCACACTGTCTCTGCCCTCATGGAGCTGACACTTAGCAAGGGAGCCAAGTATAAGAAAAAAAAAAACTTTTTTTTTTTTTTTTTGGTTTTTCAAGATAAGGTATCTCTGTGTGGCCCTGGCTGTCCTGGAACTCAGTCTGTAAACCAGGCTGGCCTCG
This sequence comes from Peromyscus nudipes, assembly GCA_902168325.1. Classification (NCBI taxonomy): domain Eukaryota; kingdom Metazoa; phylum Chordata; class Mammalia; order Rodentia; family Cricetidae; genus Peromyscus; species Peromyscus nudipes. Next base: position 37,475 of record CABHPH010146507.1, on the reverse strand, counting down.
AACTCATAGAGATCCGCCTGCCTCTTCTTCTGAGTGCTGGGATTAAAGGTGTGCACCACCACTGCCAAGCTGAAACTTGTGTTATTAATGATGTAGATGGAAGGGATTCTTGGGGACTAGAAGAGCATTAGAAATGGAGTCCACCCTCACCAAAAGAGGCTTGGCAGAGGAAACAGCACATGCAAGGGTCCTGAAGCAAGAAGAGACTGTGTTGACGCCTCAAGAAGGAGGCTGGTGTCACTGGAGTATAATGGTGGACATGGGGCAGTGAGGCAGCAAAGGACAGCAGGGACCAGGGCTTGGGGCTTGGGAAGGATTGTGACTTTTATGTGACTTTAGCCACTAGAGTGTAGTAGATAAGAATTTAACACGAACACAATGCACTTTACGCTCCGAAAACACAGACTGAGGGCGAGAGCAGAGAGAACAGTTAGTGAAGCTAACCAGGGCAGCATTGATGGCAACCTGACTGACTGTGGAAATCAGGCAGGAAAAGTCTGGCCAGAGATGAGTTTTTCTTCAGATGGTTTTGCTAGGTATGTGCAACAGGGTTAAGAGACGGAAGGGGGCCTGGCATACCCTAGCATAATAGTGGCACACACTTCTAATCCCAGCACTCGGCAGGCAGATCTCTGAGAGTTCAGGGTCAGCCTAGTCTACATAGTGAAACCCCACCCCCCACACACACCCCTTAAAAAATAAACAAGAGGTGAGAGCGGACCTGAAGGATCACTGTAGACAAATACAAAAGGAAGGGGAGATGGTGGGCCTCTCGGTGGAGCAGCTACTGTGTGTCTCGCTTGTCAGGCCTTGTTTTCATCTCTGTGACCAGGCTATGAGCTCGGAACCATCCTGCCTGTGACATGGAGAAGCTGAAATAATCCAGTCAGGGACACACAGTTCACAGATGGAGGCGAAGGTACTAACCCAGGAATATTTATCTCCAGGTCCATTTCCTCTAAAAGTTCTATAGGAAAAAAAAAACTTCATTTTCTTCAGTGTTGATTTAAAAAAGAAATTAAAGTTTGAATTATTCAGATAAAACACGATCTCCTGATTAAATTTCACATATTTCAGTCAGAGCCGACTACCACAACTAGTCCGCTGCCTCTCCCAAGAGTGAGTGCCACCTTTGTGAGTTTGGGTCAGATCCTTGCACACCTCTCCCCACATACTTGCGTGTGTGCGCGTCCATAGAAATGGAGCATCCTGTTTTCCACAAACGGAGTTGAATGGCACATGTTGTTCCAATGATGCTTGCTCTCGCTCACCAGTTCTCCTTCCAGGCTAGTGAACATAAACTGAGCTCATTTGTTCAGAACTGCTGTGTAGTATATTGTGGGTTAGATGAGCTACAGTTTATTTAGCCCACTCAGTTTCCAAAGACAGAAACTCATTTTTCTATAAATGTAGCTTTTAAAGAGCTTGTAGGGATTTTTTTTTCCCCTCAAAATATAAGGCTTTTATTTATGCTAATGGAAGATCCCACATCGCACTGACAGCGCAAATATTTAGCAACACCCAGCCTGGTGACTGTGTTTTCCAAATCCCATTCAGGTGCCTTCGAGCCAGTGCTCGTCCACAGCCAAGCCTCTGTGTAGAACGTGAGGCTGTCTCCAGAACAGCAGGAGAGAGGCAGAGTTCTTGCCTTGGACTCTGGGTCGGGTGGAAGGCAGCCAGCGGGCATGGGAAGAGCAGTCAGGGAGCCTCTGTGGTCTGGCTTCAGCTGTGTGTCAATGCTGTGAAAAGGCGGGCTGCCATGCTGCCCATTCCGTGTGGTTAGCATCAGAGCTCAAAGGGAGGAAAGGGTGTCCTGAACAGGGTCTAGACACCCATGGTGTACCTAAAGCGTACCCCGTTTCACCCTTTCTTCTCTCCAGCACGTAGAGCTGGGTTGTCCCTAGGCCCTGTTTTTAGGGAATGGAGGCTCAGAGAGAAGCACCCACCTGCCTACTGTCCAATGAGCAGGGCGCCCCCTCCTGGGGCAGAGGGGAAGCACTGCTTGCAATGCTCTTGTGTGGAAGCACTTCCTGTGGAGGAAGGGTCATACGGGCAGTGAATGCATCTTTGGGGCCTCTGTTTTTCCATGGGGCAGGGACAAGCCACCAAGAGGCAGGCTGAACGAAGTGTCGTCTGTGAGGTTGACAGAGTACGGAATGGCCCAAAGAGGGGAGGCCACCTGCCCAAGGGCACAGGGCCAGGAGAAGTTCAGGCATCTTATCCCATTTCACCATTTCAGCCAATTGCTGCAAGTCCCTGGTAGTAGTTTCCTGGGAGCTGCCCATTGGGCTAACCTCTGACAAGGGACAGAGCCCACAGACTCCCCTACAGCCACACCACAGGGCTGTCAATGGCCACCCTGAGCCAGATGGTGGTGGTGCTGCACACCTTTAATCCCAGCACTCGGGAGGCAGAGGCAGGCAGATCTCTGTGAGTTCGAGGCCAGCCTGGTCTACCGAGTGAGATCCAGGACAGCCACCAAAAACTACACAGAGAAACCCTGTCTCAAAAAAAAAGAAAAAAAATGCCCACCCTGCCCACCAGCCCAGTTGTTAGTGCTGTTGTTTTCGCTGAATCACCTCCAAGGTATAACAGGGTCCCGGCCCAACCACACCAGGGAGCACATGTGCAGGCACCCACAGTCCCCTGCTCATGCTGGGTCCCACAGCTGTCATCTGAAGCCTCTTGGACACGGTCTAGTTTGAACCACTGTAGTTCTACTGAATGTAAGTCACGGGGACCTGAAGCTACCTGCATGGTTTCAATTCCCCAGACACCTGGGGGCTGGAGGAATAGGCTGCCGTGGACCCATCACCGGGTGCAGGCACTGTGGGCTCTATGCAGAAGCTTCCTCAGCATGCCCCTGATCACAACAGGCTAGAGAGAGCCGGGTGACTGCTGGGCTTGTCTCACTGGCCTTTGCCACAGCAGGACCCTATGCCTCAGTGTGCAGGTCTGTACAGCATGGCCCAGGAGCTTGACTGTGTACAAAACTCTGTCAGCGCTGTGGTTCGGGGATCCTCAAGCACAGTGATCCCGGGGCCACCACCCCTCCCCCACCCAGAGAGTGTAAAATCTACTCGGGGTCATACGGCAAGGAAAGATAGGTCCCAGCCAAGTCCCCTGACCCAGGTTGAGGGGTGCTGATATGCTGGTGGGGTTCTGACACCTGAGACAGGTACACACAGACTGGAGTATCCAGGGCTGGGGTATGGCTCCATGGTAAATCGTTTTTCACAATACATGCAAGGTGCTGAGTCCCATCTCTAGTATGGAAAAAAAAAAAACTGCCCAACATTCCAGGCACAGGACAGCAGAACGGGTGGTGGCCGTGGAGACATGGCAGTCAGTGGCAGCGGTGAGTGTGTGGTTGTTTGTGGTGGTAGTGGCCGTGGTAATGTGGCAGTGTGTAGCCCCCAGCTGCTACTCACGTGGCTTTGGACAGCTCACAGTGGCAACTAGGGGCTGAACCCAGCCCACAGGGATATGAATTTGGCCCCGACACATCTCCAATGGGGAGATCCTGTGTTAGATTTCAGCCTTCTGATTTATGAAAGCTTGGAAGATTTCTCCACTGGATCCCACATTCCCCTCAAAGGACAGTATGCTCCTTCATCTCCACCGCTTCTGATCGCCTCCCTCCAGCCACCTTCACCCGTCGGCCTTCAGTTGTGGCCCTCTCCGCTGACACAGGGCCCAGGTTCTTAGGGTCTGGCCTATGGGTCCCCAGCATCACAGAACCTCGCAGCTCTGGCCTGACCCGCCCCCCGGAACTGACTCCCACATTGTCCACCATTTGTCCTGTAGATAGATGTCAGATCGCTAGAAACCCAGAGGGATCCAAGACTCAATCAGGCCCTGGCTTAACCCTCACCATACGTGCCCCGTTTTTTTTTACTTGCATGCCAAGCTGCAAGGAGGTACGCATGCAGAAACAGACCCCCAGCACAGCCGCTCGGGAACCTCAGGACCCTCGGGGAACCCCGTCTTAGTGAAGACCCTCAGTATCTAGATGGGAAAACAGGCTCAGAAAGGGGACTGGACAGCCAGAGGCCTGGCAAATCTCAGCCAGAGCCCCATCCTCACACTCTCAATAGCACCCACTCCTAGAAGAAAGCCTAAAGCTCATCCATACTTGTGCATGAGTAAGGAGTGCACCTCCCTCCAGGGAGTCCAGAAAACTCGAGATTTGGGTTAAAAGAGTAAAGCCCAGGGCCTCTGAGATGCCAGACCGCATGGCCTCTGAAGCCCCCAGGCCACAGTAGGCTGGGTTTGTTTTCTCAGTGTGTGGACATCCCCAGTGGAAAGCCCAGCACAGGACAATGCTCTCACATGCTAAACCCAGGGCTCACAGGACCTCCCGGAAGTCCCCATCCTCCATAAAGTAAATGGCCCAGCTGACCGTGACTCCCCCTTCTTACTATATAGATGAGAGCTGGGCTGCCCTGGGCTTCCTTCACCTCCTGGAGAGGCTCTGCAGGACCCTGGGTAGCAAGGAAGCCATGCTCCCTCCCTCTGGGTCTTGATGGTGGTCTTATGGCCTTTCTCCCTGCTTCCCCTGAAGCCCAGGCCTGGATTGCAGGCCCCTGAGTGCTTACAGCCATGTGTCACAAACCTATTGCCTGCACACCACTCTCTCCAGGTCCCTTAGAGGCTCAAAAACTGTGGGCTGAAAGAATGAATGAGTGGACACTCCCACAGAGGACTAAGGCATAACCCAAAAGCCAGGTTATATTACTTTCTAAGAGCCAGTAAGCTGGTCCTGTGGGTAAAGGCTCTTGCTACCAAGCCTGGTAACTAGTTCAGTCTCCCAGAAAATAAAATAGCTGAATCCTCAGTTCCCATCCCAGCATGCCTTGGGCTTCTGCCTTCCCAGGAAAGTACTAAAGGGCTGAGTTGTTTTTTTTTTTTTTGAAAGGTGCACCCCTCCCTGACTCCACCCACCCAAGCTGCCCAAGTGAGTCTGGAGGGGCCTAGCCGTTCACGCATGGGTCTCACTACATTCAGACATGTGAGCTGCAACCTTGAGTGAGAAGCATCTAAGGCCTCCTGTGCCAGCCTGAGGAACAGGCCTGAGACCAACCTTTGCCCCAGAGCACAAAGCTGGGTGAGAGAGGATGATTCCCACAAACCCATAACCCATAACGGCCAGGACTGAGCCAGCAATAACAAGGCTGCATCTTGCCTCTCTGAGACAGTGGGTGTGTTGTGTAGGAGCAAGGAGGGTGTCCTTGGCGCAGAAAGAGCACAAGCCAGATCCTGGCAAGATGGCTCCAGTGGCAAGGTGCGTGCTAGGCAAGCCTGACAACTGGAGTCTCAGAACTCACATAAAGAAGGAAGAAGCCGGGCAGTGGTGGCGCACGCCTTTAATCCCAGCACTCGGGAGGCAAAGGCAGGCCTGGTCTACAAAGCGAGTTCCAGGAAAGGCGCAAAGCTACACAGAGAAACCCTGTCTCAAAAAAACAAGAAAACAAAAAAACAAAAAAGCAAAAAAAAAAAAAAAAAGAAGGAAGAAAAGCACTCACTCACTCCACAGTTTTCCTCTGGTCTCTGAACACATTGAACACATGCTGTGACACACATGTGCCCCCATATATCACACACATCCACACACAAGAATAATAATAAGTTAGTAAGAAGCACAGGCCAGAACAGGACACTGCTGTGGCCCAAGTATCTGCCACACACCTTATGCCCCTACTAGTGCTTATCACACCAATCTCTGCACACTCACTGAGGGGCTCACTAGTCCTCCGTCATCTATGTCTTTGCGCAGATAAATACAGACACACAGAAGAAGGCCATGTGGAGGGCTCAGCATGGCCATGTGGGGACAGAGGGAGTCAGAGGCCAGCCAGGGATGGCCCCAGGTGGTCTGGGATGGAGGCAGAGAGTGAAAGAGGAGACCTCAGCTATAGCCTAGAAGTCAGATGAGAAGCAATGCAGCAGGATGGGACATGTGACTTCAATCTGGAAATAATGAGAAACTTCCATGTTGCAAGGTCAGAGGTCAGGTGCATGATGCTACGGAATTATCTAGACACAGAGAGCGGATGGGCCGTCAGTGGACCCCACTGCTCCAACAGGTGCATGTCAAGGCTGTCCTTGCTGCCCTGGTCTGGGAGCCACAGCCAGAACCACCTGAGCGCCTGCTGCCCTCAAGACGGATCTCACAGTAACGCACATGTGCGTCCACGGGAGGTCGGCTGCCGGCTGGTGCTGCACCGTCCCTGTCCCAGCTCTGCCCCAGGATCTGCTGCAGGGCTGCACACGGCACAAGCGCACAAGAAACGCTTGCTGACTCAAGCAACGCAAAAGCCTGTGAGTTGGGTGCCCTCCCTGCCACCTTCACCACAGCAGAAGGGGAAACTGAGGGTCAGGCTGGATTCAAAGCCCAGAGGAGGCTCGTTATGGAAAATGACACCCCAAGTGGGAACTCAGACCAGGGAAGAAGCAGGCTGCGTGGTTGCCCCCGGGCTCACTGGAGCAGGCTATCCCACACTGGGTGGCCTTGAACCAGGAATGGCTTCTCTCACATCTCTGAAGCCTCAAGTCCAAAGCCAGACTGTTAGCCAGACTCTGCCCTAGACCCATCAGGAGAGGCCATTGCCAACTTCTTTCAGAAGCTGGTGACTCTGTGGCGTCCTTGGTTGTAGCCGTGTCCCTCCGGTCTCTGTCCATCTTGCACAGTGGTCTTACTGCCGAGGTCAGTGTCGTCCATAAGGACACAGAGGGACACCTGGGTAATCTAAGATGCTCTGGCCTCAGTCACATCTCCAGAGAGTGTTTTCCAAGGCAGGTCACTGACCCAGGTCCTGGGAGTTAGGCCTGGATATTCAGATTCCTCAGCTTACAACGGTCTGGCTAAGAATTTTTCAGCCTTATGATTGGATGACAGTATACCCATCCAGCCATTGTGGTGGTCACCTTCCATCCATACTTAACAAATCATAGAAGATGTTCAATACCTTAGTATGAAGGAAGCTTTGTGTGGTATGACTCTGCTGACCTGTAGTGGATTGGGCTGGGCTGAGCTATGATGTCCAGAGTCAGGTGTGTGATACGTTCTCTGGCATGTATGTTCATGGGGATGGATACCACCATGGGTCTGGAAGCATCCATGTTTCTAGGTTCCTCCATTCACTTAGCAGCCCCACCCCCACCCCACCCCGGACATGAATCGCTTAGAACACTGGGCTCCTAGGCCAAATGCCTGGAAGGTTCCGGCCATGTTTGCCCGCTCCCTCCTTACCTCCCAAAGACAGGTATGCTTCTCCTGACCCCTGCCCAGCTCACCTGCCCTCTGTCCACAGGTTTGCCAGGCACCGCTCCAGACCTGGAAAAGAGGAAACAGATTTTTGGGCAAAACTTCATACCTCCAAAGAAGCCAAAAACCTTCCTGCAGCTGGTATGGGAAGCACTGCAGGATGTGACGCTCATCATCCTGGAGATCGCGGCCATCATCTCCCTGGGACTGTCCTTCTACCACCCACCCGGAGAGAGCAATGAAGGTAGGGTGCCCTGGGCACTCCTGAAGCACGGGGCAGGTGGGAAAGCTCACATATGTGCAGTGCCCACAGTTGCACAGAGGGAGGGAGCTTGCTGGGACTCGGGCCACAGAGACCAGTACATACCCACGGCCCCAGTCAGCCCACCTGAGTGCAAGGCTAGACCAACAGTGGTAATCGCTAAGGTGAACATTTATTAGGCACCTCCAGTATGTCCAGCTCTGGGCTTGTGCCTCCTTTAAAGATGCGGAAACTGGGGTACAGAGAAGGAAGTTGAGGTTTGTTTTTTTTTGTTTTTGTTTGTTTGTTTATTCTCACAAAATAGCGTAGGCTTTGTGATTTATAGAGACATGTCTCTTGTTCTGGAGACTCCCCACGCCCATCAGCAAGGTGGCGTATCGGGTGAGGGGCGGAGGCCGTTGCATGGTAAGGCCAGGCATGCATGCTGCCTCAGCTATGTCCTTGCCCTGGGATGGGCACACCCTATGACTTCATCTAATCCGTGTTACTTCACCAAGGCCCCATCCCCAAAGACCGCCTATGTGGGAGCCTGGAAATTAAATGTCAAGCATGGGACCACAGTGCCCACCCAGGAGAGAGACCTCGGGTTGGCTGTGAAGCATGTGACAGCATGCTGCCAGGCTCCTTCCAAGGCCATTTCTTTCTGTCACCAGACCACGGGAGCAGGAGTCAGCTTTCTCTTTCTGCCATATGGGTTCTGGGGATTGAATTCAGGTCATCAGGCTTGGCAGCCAGCACTCCACCCACTGTGCCATCTAACTGGCCCTGACCTTTTTTTTTTTTCAAGTGATTTCTTCCCATAGAGGACAGAAGGGAAGGCAAATAAAGAGTCAGGCAGAAAACGGTAGAAGCCAATAAACCAGTTATTGCTACTGTGACTCAGATTCAAGTTTGACTTGAGCTTCCTAGCAGCCAGGGCAGAAAGGGAAGGGGGATGATTTTCATAGACCAAGTTGTCAACAGTGGATCCTGGGATGGACGTTCCCATAGGGTAGTGAGAGGGATGTACTGTGGACAGCCTTCCTTAAGGTTTCAGCCAGTGTAGAAGGCTGCAGATGGTAAGACTGACATATATATGTCCTACAGTTTCCAGAGCTACCCCAAATTGGGAGCTGTTGTGGCAGAAGCCCATTGCCTCCTCAGTTAAGCCACACAGTAATTGTACAGACAGATACTATTCTTTCTTTGTTTTGGAGACTATAATTTAATTACATTTCTCCAGTCCCCTACCTCCCTCCAAACCCTCTCACATCCTCAGCTCTCCAAGTTTCTTTTTCAATCAATTGTTATTGCATGCATGTATGTATTTGTATATACATATATGTTCCTAAATATATCCTATTGAGTCCATATAATATGAATTGTGTGTGTGTGTGTGTGTGTTTTCAGGGGTGACCCTTTGGCACTGGACAGCCAGTTGGTGTCCTCTTCCCTGGGGAGGGCCACCTCTCCCCCTCCCAGTTTTACTCAGTTATCTGTAGTTCTTTGTGTAAAGTTGAGGGGGTCTCATGGGCTTTTTTCCCTGTGCAGTTCGGCACGTTCATTGGAGTCATCCTTGTTCAGCTCACGTTTGGGCACTTGTGTTGATAAAACTTTAATGGATGTTACTTAGAGACACAATCTCACAGCAAAGCCCCTGATCCTCTGGCTCCTACAATCTTTCTACCCTTAGATGTAGAAATGTTTATAGATGATTCAGTGGGGCTGGGATCCACAACTCTGCATTTTGATTGGTTGTGTTTTCTATAATGGTCTCCGTCCGTTGCAAAGAGATGTTCTCATTGGTGAGGGGTTGAAAAGTACACTCATCAGGCTAGACCCAGGAGGAGCTAGATGCTATTCTTATGAGCCCCCGAGCCTGTGGAGGATGTGCCAAGGTCACCTACCAAGGGGCTGAAACTCTGAGGCTCTGGCAAAAACATCCAGCTCCAGGAAGCAGGCTGGGGCTGAATCACCAGCATCAGTGGCCTCCCGTGGCCTTGCTGAGCAAGGTGAGATGAGGGCAGCTGGCAGAGGCCAAGATAGGACAACAGAGCTCCTGAGATGTGCCAAGAGAGACCCCATGGCTCCAGACAGATGACTGCTGCCGTGAACATCTCTGGAGTACACAAACCAGGGCCCAGGGATCATGCCTTGGTGGCTGGAGTGTGGCCCAAGATAGCCTGGTTCTTTCTGCCCCTGCTGCACCTCATTGCTGCTGGTCCAGCCACACTTTGAGTGGAAGGCGGTGTCTACACTGTGTCACACTAGCAAAGCAGTGAAGGGAGGGAGGGAGGACAGGTTCCTCACAGCCTAGCATAGTTGTTTGTTGTTGTTGTTGTTGTTGTTGTTGCTCTTAGCTCTTTTGCTCTTTTGGGGGGCCCACCACCCAGCTCCCAAATAAATCACACAGAGTCTTATTCTTACTTACTAATGCCGGCCTTAGCTTGGCTTGTTTCTAACCAGCTTTTCTTAAATTTTCCCATCTATGTTTTGCCTCTGGGCTTTCTTTTTATCTTTCTCTATTTCTGTATATCTTTCTTTACTTCTTACTCCGTGGCTGGCCCCTAGCATCCTCCTCTCCTTGTTCTCTTGCTCTTTCTTCTTTTCCTCCCAGATTTCTCCTCCTACTTATTCTCTCTGCCTGCCAGCCCTGCCTATCCTTTCTCCTACCTGTCTACTGGCCACTCAGCTCTTTATTAGATCAATCAGGTGTTTTAGACAGGCACAGTAACACAGCTTCACAGAGTTACACAAATGCAACATAGAAGAATGCAACACATCTTTGCATCATTAAACAAATGTTCCAGAGTATAAACAAATGTAACACATCTTAAAATAGTATTCCACAGCATCCTAGTCCCCAAGGAGAGGTGGAATCCTTTCTACCACCTTGCTAAGCATCTTGTATGCAGCCCCTCATGGGAGTCTGCCTGCTGTGTTACTCACCTGCCCTGATCTTGAGCACCCAAGAGCCAGTGTCTCAGCTGGCGGAGTTCTTATCCGGCTGGTGTGTGGTCTGCATTCTACTGAACAAGCGAAAGTACTAGGCTGGGAGGAGAGGACAGCTGCATAGGATTGGCCTCAGACACATGGGCTGTAGCCCCAAACCAGGCCTTAGGCTGCCTTTGTTGTGGACAACCAGCCTGTATCAGAGACTCACATCTGGGCCCCATGTCATAGTCAGATGTCACGCAAGTAGAAGGCCCCAGGGGGCATGGGCTCGAATCCAGTTGTACCAAACTCTGGCAAGGGATGGGCTCCTGCAGCCTTGCCTTCTGATTGCGGAAGGAACACAGATCCTGTGACACAGAGCAGCAGGGCCCTGAGAAGGATCTGTGGGGCACTCAGGAAAAGGGGGAAGAGTACCTGGGCGTGTGCGAGGTGCTTGTTGGGAGCCCCGAGAGGCTGAGTCACTTACCTGGGGTTGCATAGCAGGGCCTGGACTTTGAATCCGGGTCTTTCCAAGTCTAGAATCTCAGTGTGATATACTGACTTGTCTCTAAGTGTCCCAGTACTCCAATAATGCCCTCCCCCACTAAACACACACACACACACACACACACACACACACACACACACACACACACACACGAGGCTCCGAGGAAGCACGCAAGGGGAGACAAGCGTCTCCTTTACAGAGCATGTGGCAAGAAGTGGAGACAACCAAAATCCTACAAAATGAAGTATCAGGCTCTGGATTCAAGTCCTCCCTTCCCTACCCTGGTGTCTCAGAGTGTATACAGCCATCCCCTGGGTCCTGCTGGAACCTCCTGTGGACACCTTGGGTATTATTTACTGCCTTCTGTGTACTAGAGGTCCTCTCTGGATGTCTGATGACACCCAGCATGACAGCTGTGTGAACAGCTGTGACACCATGTTACTTAGGGGGTAATGACGAGAGAGGCCTGGGCATGCTCAGTGCAGCTGCAGCGTCTCCCTGCTTGTCATTTCCTATCTGTGGTTGGTCAGAGGCCAGGAGACTGAATTCTAGGACACTAAGGGACGACAGCATGAGGATTCCATCTCTAAGGTTCCCTGTTCTTCCCATCCTTAGGGTAGGAGGTTCTATCTCTGTGAGTGTCGTTCACAGTCCCTTAGTTTCCTCATCTCAGGTGACTGGATTCCAACTGGTCCCTGCTCTGTGCCATGTGCTCAATGCTTGAGCCCATGGGACTCATGGTGGGTACCTCATAAGGAGGACCCCGTTCACCCTGTGGTCACCTGAGGAGGGGGCCACCCATGGTCATCCCATTCTGCTGATGAGATCATTGAGACACCATGGTGAAATAGCTACATAGCAGTCTGCAGCTGAGATCTGAACTCAGGGGGCCCGGGGCGGTTCTCAGTGGTACCAATGTAATAGCTGTTACCATCAAACAGTGGTCTGGTAGAACACTCTTAGGTTACTAAGACAATTCAAAACTTCCAAGGGGACAAACAGCCTCAAAAGCCCTTCAGGAGTTCACTGGCCTTCAGGGAGTACTGATTCAGCTGGAGATCTGAAACCTTCCAGTGGTACGTGTTCCTGGCCACAGTGATCCCTTACCTTCCCACACATTCCCTGACCTTCTTGTCTTATTGATTCTGACCCCTGGGTTTCCAGAAACTTCTGTTGGGGTCTCTCTCTTGAAACTGCTGTTCTCTGTTCCTTGGAATCAGACTGGATGCCCAGATGGTCAGGTGAGTCTTTGCTACCTGCCATGGGCTCAGAGGCTCAGAAGCTCAGGGCACGACAAGTCTGGGCTCAGATTCCAGACCTGGATTCAAACTCTAGATCTGCTGTGTGACTCCAGCTGAGTCACTGCCCATCTCTGAGTCTCTGTCCTTTCTTTGGCCATCTGGAGGAGGAGGGTGGATGCTTGAGGCTTGCCCAGCACCCTGCCAGCCTAGCCCCTGTGGAAGGTGCCCTCTGAGTTGACCAAGTTACATGGGCAGACACTGCTCCTAGGATATAAACCATGAGTCGAGCTCCCAGCTCTCACCCAGGATGTGACCCCTGGCCACTCAGAGCCTCGGGTTCTGCATTCAGAACTGTCAGGTGCCTCTTGCATTCAGGACCCCTGTGGGGAGCAGGAAGAGGTTGGAGAGTCATAGGCTCTTCACAGCCTGGCGTTGGTGGACCTTTGGTCTGAGCCTCCATGTTGGGCATATTGGCATTTTTCCATTTCTCATCACTCCATGGGCCTGGCCAACTTTGAGAGTTGTAGGCTCACACTGGGGACTCAGTAGTGCCAAGTGTGGGGTACAGGGTCCCTCTGGGTCAGGTAGCAGCCTGTGTCTTGAGTCCCATTGTCCTTGCTGTGGCCTGAGTTGGAGAGAACTGGTTACATGCTAAGTGTGGCCAGGAGTTGCCCTTTTCCTGTCCCCAAGCTCCAGGAGGTGTTGTCAGAAATGCTGCCGACACACACACACACACACACACACACACACACACACACACAC
>CABHPH010146507.1:6265-24512 GCA_902168325.1 Peromyscus nudipes | reverse complement strand
ACACACACACACACACACACACACACACACACACACACACACTTCCATGGTATTACATAAAGGTAGACATGGTGTAATCCCAGCACTCAGGAGTAGATGCAGGAGGATCACGATTCCAAGATCATCTCAGCTACATAGCCAGTTTGAGGCCAGCCTGGGCTACATGAAATCCTGTCTCATGAGAAAACCTATGCTCAGAGAGTCATTTATTTGAGGTCTCACAGCTAGGACAGTTGTAGGGCCAGTATGGTTCAGTTGGTGGCTTTGAAGTCATGCTGCCTGGAGTGGTGTTCTCACTTTCCACCCGCCCTTCCTAGTTTGGGAAGTTAGCAGACCTCCCTGAGAAACCTTAGCATCCCCATCAGTGAAAGACATACAGCAGGGGCCCTGTAAAGTGACTGGGAGGCACCTTTGCCCAGAGCATGGCACACAGAAGCACATTGAGGCGGTCATCTGATGATCAGTAACTACTTGGTATAGCTATGCTATGGGGAAGCTCCTGTCTGGTGGCCTGGGGATCCACTGTTTCCTTGTCTCTCTACAGGATGTGCCACAGCCCAGGGTGGGGCAGAGGATGAAGGTGAGGCAGAAGCAGGCTGGATTGAGGGGGCTGCCATCCTGCTGTCGGTCATCTGTGTGGTCCTGGTCACAGCCTTCAATGACTGGAGTAAGGAGAAACAGTTCCGGGGCCTGCAGAGCCGCATCGAGCAGGAGCAGAAATTCACCGTAGTCCGGGCTGGCCAAGTGGTCCAGATCCCTGTGGCCGAGATCGTGGTCGGGGATATTGCCCAAATCAAGTATGGTAAGTCTTCCTGGCCATGATTCTAGAGCTGGAGTCTGGGTAGAGGTGGGACAGGACAGGCAGATAAAAAGATCCTAACCTAGGGAATGGTTGTGGTAGGATGTGTTCTGAGGCCCGGAGGGTCCCAGAGGAGACAGGTTTCCCATATCCAGTTAAATCAGAAATGTCAGATTTGTAGCACGCATACCACCGCACTCCAGCTTCCATCTGTAGCAGACATGACTAATCAATCCCTGCGCATGGTCTGAATACAGCCTCAGAAGGCTTCCCAGCACAGCATCACTAAGACTCAGAGTGGGTTTATGAGACAAAATCCATTTCTCATCCCTGAATTGACTTCAGATAGATCTTTCCAGGGTGGTGGAAGTTAGCAAGAGTCAGAGTAGGTAGGTGAGTATCCTAAGCCAGTCATATCGCTAATGAAAAAGCAGGTAGGCTGGCTCCAGAGGGGGTTTGGATAACATATGTCCTGGGTCAACAGACACTGGCTGGGGAGTTTGGAGTGGCCCTCCTCACTCAGTCCTAGTGGCTCACTTGATAGGAGTGTCTTAAGTCTACCCAAAATAGCCTGCTCTGTCATGAAAGATCTTCTCTAAGCCATGAAAAAACTACAGGAAAATGAACCACAGAGTGCCCTGGACCCAGGGACACATCAGGTCAAAGGATGTACATTATGAAGGACATGCCTGCACGGGACAGAGTGGCTGTGTCAGGCCCCAAGGATGTCACTCTAGCTGCCCATTGGTACCTGCAGGTACCATCTTGGTTCTGCAGGCTGGGGCCTAATAGGCACCTCCCCCATGGATGCCCCAGCTTCTCTGGCCACCTGACTCTGCTGACCCCCTGTTCTCCTCCAATCAGGTGACCTCCTTCCTGCCGATGGCCTCTTCATCCAGGGCAATGACCTCAAGATCGACGAAAGCTCGCTCACGGGGGAGTCTGACCAGGTGCGCAAGTCTGTGGATAAGGACCCCATGCTGCTGTCAGGTAAGCTGCGGCTCACAGTGCCCCTGCGGCCGGTCCCACCCACCATGGGGAGGCTGGTGTGGACCCTAGCTCTGGGGTCTATGGCAGGATCAGACCCCTGTGTGCACACCACCCCTTTCCCAAGCAAGCTCACATTATGTCTGCCATGCGGAGCCACAGCCTGGCCTGGCCTACTACTGCAAACATCCCAGAGTGTCTTACCCCGGCAACGTAGCTTCTAGTGGCGTGGTTTCCTGCAAAACGACAGCCTTTCTGGACACCCACTATGCACCAGGCCCTGTGACGTGGGGGCGGGGGAGGGGAGGCATTGGAGGGAGCCAGCCTGGCCATTCCTGGGGAAGAGCTCACAGGTCAGGAAGGAAAAAAAAATGCAAAAGCCCAGAGAGGCAGTAACGCACTGAGGCAAAGAATAGCAGGATATAGATGCTTGGATTCTGAACTGTAGTGAGGCATCAGGACACTCTTCTAAGTAGAATAGGATTGCCCAGATGGAGTTGGTTAAAGACACTGGCTATTTGTTTATTTATTTATTTATTTGGTTATTTATTTATTTATTTATTTATTTATTTATTTATTTATTTATTTTTAGTTTTTCTGGCTACCGTGGGGCAAGAGACAGGCTGGGGAGGCTGTGTGGGGTGGAACACCTCCATGAAACCCTTCCCTGAAGAGATAACCAAGGGGCCTCATTGCCTGGCCATGCTGTTGGGGTCTCCAGCCCCCCTCAAGCAGCTAACCCCATAGCAGAGATACAAAATGGTATGCAAAAGCCAGGAGGGGAGCAGAGAAGCCAGAGGAGGGTATCTGGAGCTGGGGTTTAGAGGGTGAATAGGAGCTCACCTGGTCCATTTTCCTGTGGGTGGGTAGGATACCTTGGTGATACAAAAGGAAGATCCACAAGTCTTTCAGGTAATGGAAAGGCGAAGTATTTATTTATCTAGAATTTATTCACGGCTTGTCTTAGTCAGGGTTACTACTGCTGTGATGTAACACCATGACCAAAAGCCACTTGGGGAGGAAAGGGATTATTTCACTCACAGTTCCATGTAATAATTCATCAGCAAAAGCAGTTGGGAACTCAAGCAGGGCAGGAACCTTGAGACAGGAGTCAATGCAGAGGTCATGGAGGGGTGCTGCTTACTGGCTTGCTCCTCGTAGTTTGCTCAGCCTGCTTTCTTTTAGAACCCAGGACCGCCAGCCCAGGGATAGCACCACCCACAACAAAGTCTGGGCCCTCCCCCCATTGATCGATAATTAAGAAAATGCCCTACAGGTGTATCTCATGGAGGCATTTTCTCAATTAGTAGTCCCTCCTCTCAGATGACTCTAGCCTGTGTCAAGTTGACATGAAATTAGCCAACACATCCCTATCTCTATTTTGCTTTGTAGACCAGGCTGGCCTCATCCCCTGTATCTATTAAATGCCTACTGTATGCCAGTGGCTAATGGGACAGACAAGGTCTGGGCCATGCTGGAATCTAGAATCTGGTGAGGGTGGCAGTCAAGGAAGGAACACACAAGCAAATAGCATGGTGATTTCCGGGACAGCAAATCGATCAAAGACACAAGATTGCACTGAGAAGGGGCCCTGAGATCAGGAAGAATCTCTGCAGGCCAGGGAATGCCTGACTCAGGAGGTTACCTTAGAGCTAAAGTCCGAACATTGAGAAATTCATTCGTGGCAGAGAAACAGCCAGTGCAAAAGCCCTGGGCTCTGAGTAAGGGATCATGGAAGGTCTCTAGTGCCCTTTGGGAACACACAGCCGTGTGAGAGATCAGGAGATGGTCCCAGCCCCATCAGCCCTGGTTCTGGCCTCTGAGCTTCAGGAGTCAGCAGGCAGGTAGCTATCCTTTGGGGAAGAGTGCAATGGTTTCTATGGGAGTCCAAGGTAAATGGCGACAGTCCACAGAGAGCATGGAGAAAGAGTAGGAGGGAGGAAGCCAGCAGAAACCTGGTGGAGACAGCCTTCAGAGTCCCTGGCTCACAGTGTCACAAACCAACCAGGGAGGACTCCAGGACAGAGAGAGATTCCAGAATGACAGAGATGCTCGGGAAGCTTGCTGCCACTGGTTTAGGGTGAATCATGGGGTCTCAGGTCTCTCACAGAGGCAAGGGGCCCAGAGGGAAACGGGATGCTGGAAATGAAACCAAGCTGAAGGTGAAGGCAAAGCCAAGAGGCTATTCCTAGGAAGAGGCAGGAGGGGAGCCATGAGAAGACGTTTGGGGAGCACAGCCAGGACTTTTACAGTTCCTGTCCCTTTCCTCTCTCAGAGAGAAGGGAGGAGCTGGGGACATCTCAAAGGCCAGAAGAGAATGGAGGCCCGAGGTCCTTGGAGACGGGATAGGGAATACACCCCAGGTGGGCTAGGATGGAGCTGGTGACAGCGAGGACACTCTAGGTCTCATCAGGAGTCAGGTGGGTCCTTGAAGCCTGGGATGATCATCAGGTCAGGATCAGGAGCACGTGAGGACCAAGGCAAGCAAGGGAAATCTACAGAAGCCACCACAGGTCCCCAAGGCCACGTGGAGCCAGAGAAGTGGATTTGCTTTGCCCTCCAGATATCAAGGTCCAAGGAACATCCTGGAAGGCAAGATGTAGAGGATGTCTGGACCAGAGATTTCCTTAGGTTGTGCTGACCTTGCGGGGCTGGTGGGAGGCTCCAGAAAACACACCTCTTGGCTTGCAAGGCCTGTTCACAGGGAGGGTAGAAAAAGGAGAGTTGGAGTTAAGTCCATGAGGACAGCCCCCAGCACATGATAAACTAAGTGGGTGAGGAAGAAGCCAGGCACACACTGAAGCCCAGGGGGGGGGGGTCTTGGCAGAGCATGGACAGGTGTGGTCAGCAGCAGGGAACAGAACAAGCGTGAAGAATAAACAGTGTGTTCCTGTCGCCGGCTGCATGAGCAGAACCTGGACGGATCAGAGCAGCCTGCTGGGAGGGCACTACATCTGATGCCCTCTCAACTCTGAGAGTCACAGTTTCACCTCCCGCCCCCAGGACCTCACTACAGACCCATGGGATTTGTTCTTTCCAGCCACTGAGGACAGATGAACCCTCCTCTCAATACCCACCTTGCTTCCTCTTTGCATGTTTAACTGCTACCATCTACTCAGGACCCACCTCACTAGGGAGGTCCCCATGACCACCAGTGTCCTCCACAGCCACTCCTGTTACCACACTGGGTACTACTTTTCAATGTTGATGAGTTTTGCACTGTGCAAACCATCAAAAATAAAGAAAAGCCAAAAAAAGGCAGGTGGTAGTGGTGGTGCACACCTTTAATCCCAGCACTCAGGAGGCAGAGGGAGGCAGAACTCTGTGAGTTCAAAGCCAGCCTGGTCCACAGAGGGAGTTGCAGGACAACCAGGGCTACACAGAGAAGCCCTGTCTCAAAAAACGAAAGAAAGGAAGGAAGGAAGGAAGGAAGGAAGGAAGGAAGGAAGGAAGGAAGGAAGGAAGGAAGGAAGGAAGGAAGGAAGGAAAAAAGAACAGAATTGACAATGTTCCCTCCAGACCAAATCTAACTGATCTCTCATTGAGGGGCCTGCCCACAGCGGACACTGCCCACAGCGGACACTGTCCACAGACAGACACTGCCCACAGCGGACACTGCCCACAGACAGACACTGCCCACAGACAGACTTCTGAATCCGTTCTTCAGCCACTCCAGTCCAGATAGGGAGCTCTGAGCCTGAGGCCACCGCCATCAGGAGCTGTGCTCAGCTTTAGCCCCAAGCCCAGCAGAGTGGGGAGGCAGAAGCTGGGCAGAATGTGGAAAAAGCATGCAGCAGGGATGAGTGGGATCTGAGCTCTGGAATGCACTTACTGTGTGGCCTCAGACATGTTGCTGCCTTCTCTGAGCCTCAGTCTACCTGTGAGACTCATAGAATGTCAATGGTGACACAAAGGGAACAGGGTCAGTAGGGCCCTGTGGTCTCCTTCCTTATGGTGGAGACAAGGCTGGATTCCAATCCTCTTTGACTCGGAACCCCAGACAATCTCTACATCTTCTCTATTTGCTGGTGTGTAAAATGGATTGGCTGCCTGAGATCATTGAAGTGTGTGGAAGCAAGGAATTTTCCTTCATCTCCACATCCCACCCCATCCCTTCCTCCTCTCAGAACTGCCCCTGCTCCACCGAAGCTCCTCTGTGTGGATCTTCTGCTGTTGCTGTCATGACCAGATGCTTTGAACTCTCTACCCCTGCCAAGAGGCCTTGCCGGCCTTCCTGTCTGCTGACCCTGCAGGAACCCAGAGGCGCTCGTTTTAGGGTATCCATGGATCTCCCCCAAATCCCAGTTTCAGAGTCCCCTCCTGGCACATAACAATCTGACGTCAAAGAAGGCAAAGAAGAGTTAAGTTCTGTTTGTCCCAGCCATGCTCAGCTAGGGTCCTAGAAGGACCCTTGGCCCCTAGGAGCTTGTGTCCACATGCAGGGGGGGACTGGTAGTCTGTTGTGGGGACCACAAGCCTGCGCTTGCTTTCAAGCACAGCCAAGGTGAGGAAAGACAGGGAAAGTGAGTTCTGGCTTAGCATTCACCAAACCCCAAGTTCATCCCCAGAACCGAGGGGAAGAATCTAGAAAGATCTCCTATTCAGAAGCAGCAGACTAGGTTGTAGGCACCCACACACCTGTCCCCCAGGACGGATAGGTAGACAGACACCAAACTATGACACACCAGAATGGTCAGAGAAGAAGGCTAAGAAATCCAGAAGCCCAGGTCTGTGGCTGCAGGGGTCCCAGACACC
The DNA here is from genome assembly GCA_902168325.1 of Peromyscus nudipes. NCBI lineage: Eukaryota > Metazoa > Chordata > Mammalia > Rodentia > Cricetidae > Peromyscus > Peromyscus nudipes. Next base: position 17,971 of record CABHPH010146507.1, on the reverse strand, counting down.
AGAGCAAGGCTGAAGTTGCTCTATCGTCACCTGGGGAGGCACCAACCACAATGCTCTTCCGGCAATCCCCCTGCAGCAGCTGGAATTCTGGGATTTTACAGACCAAACCATCTTCCAATGTTTACACATTGGCCAGAAATTCCAGTATTTCACAAGTACCTGAGAGGCGAGTGACATTAGCTAGACCCCGGAATATGAACACTGGCCTGGGTCAGTTTGCTTAACCTTAAGGCCATCTCAAACTTCCGGAAAGGCTTCACATGCCCCAGGGCAGTATGGGCCAGAGGTCACAGGACAAGGAGCAGGGCACAAGAGGGCTGGGATCTGATCTAGGGGTTCTGATTGCATGACTGGGACCTCAGGGAGGCAGCCAAGCCCTTGGGACAGTGGTTCTCAACCTGTGAGTCTCGACCCCTCTGGGTGTCTAATGACTCTTTCATAGGCGTCACATATCAGATATTTACCTTACGATTCCTAACAGTAGCAAAATTACAGTTATGAAGTAGCAACAAAAATAGTTTTATGGGTGGGGGGGTCACCACAACATGAGGAGCTGTATTAAAGGGTCACAACATTAGGAAGGTTGAGAACCACTGATTTAGGAGCAGTCTGAACTGGAGGACATCGTCAGACTGCCATACAGGCCTGTGTTCCCCAAAGCTACTGCTTCTATCCAGTGATAGGCCTGAGGACCCCTGGGGGTTCCCCAGACCTGGTGAACTCTTTGTCCTGCCCCCTTCCTCTGTCCCCTATCTGCCTGCACAGGTTACAGGAGCTGCCAGCCCCGGGTGGTGATGGGTGTGATTAGATTAGAAGGTGATTTGAGGCCTGCTTATCTTGGGTGGAAATTGGCCCCCACATCTTTTTCCATCCCTCCTCTGCTAAGCAGGTGGAAACAGCCTTCCTGTGGCCTCCAGACCCAAGGACCAACACAGTCATCTCCCAGCCAGTCTCCTCTCACCAGGATTTTAGAGCTAGCTGTGGGGGCCTTTCCCTTGTGGGGAAGTGAGCTGTGTCCAAGAACCTAGGCTGTAAAGACAGAGAGTTTAAAGCCTGTCACTGTCCTTCACCTGTGTGGGGCCTAGAGCAGCCTACCTCACCCTTCTGGCCTCAGTTTGCCCTGGTGTGAGAGCTGAGATTACTGTTTGTAGGGTGGGGATGGGGTGCGGCACGGTGCCAGCACACAGTAGGTGTTCCAAACATTTCCTTTGTATATATAGTAGGCGTTCCAGAGCTTTCCTGGGCCTTCCGTTTCCTCATCTGTCTGGCAGGACAGTCAGTCCTCGACTCCCAGCACGGGAGCAGAGCTGGTACCCAGAGCACTGAGTGGCAGGTCAGGTTAACCCTGCTGGACAGTCTCATAGAGCAGGAATGGCTTCTGGATATGCCAGAGCAGGCTGAGGGACAGGAGGTAGAGGCCACCCTGCACGTCCCTGTGGATAGACTGGTTGGTGAGCATGGCTTGCTGTCTGCTTCCCAGGCAGCCACTGTCAGATTCCGTGGCATTTAGCACCATCCTGTTATGCAGACACCGTCCGCCTCCAGGGACTTCCCATGTTCCCCAGCCAACGCTGTCTGATCTCATGAAACTCCAGCTTCTCGGACACCCCCTGGCAGCCCCACTCTACTTTCTGTCTCTGGATTTGGAAGCTCGTGGAACTTATGGCAGATGGATTCCGGTTAGCTTAGTGTCGCCAGGGTTCATTCGTGTCTCAGCGTGTGTCAGCACCGCCATCTCCTGAAGGTTAACAGTCCCGTGTGCAAGAGAGGTAGAGAGCACCTTCCCCACCTTTGCTTTGTCTTGTTTCTTAAGACAGGGTGTCATCAGGCGGTGGTGGCGCACGCCTTTAATCCCAGCACTCGGGAGGCAGAGCCAGGTGGATCTTTGTGAGTTCGAGGCCAGCCTGGTCTACAGAGTGAGTTCCAGGATAGGCTCCAAAGCTACACAGAGAAATCCTGTCTCGAAAAAATTTTAAAAAAATAAATAAATAAAAGGACAGGGTGTCATGTAGCCTAGGCTGCCCTCAAACTCACTATGTAGCTAAGGCTGACTTTTAACAGAGGATAATCTTGAGCTCCTGATCCTCTTGCCTCTTCTGCCTCCCAAGTACAGGGATGACAAACATGTCACCACATCAGACCTTCGCATCTTTCTCACTCTCCCACAAGTTCTCTATGGTGTCTAAGACAGCCCCTCTCTGAGCCTGCGTAGTAGAGGCCTGCCTTCCAAAAAACAAGACTTGCTGATTCAAAAGCCCCAAAGATGGGGGCTGGAGAGATGGCTGAGCAGTCAAGAGCACTTGATGCTCTTGCAAAGAACCCGGGTTTGGTTCCCAGTACCCACAGGTGGCTCACAACCTCCAGTAACTCTAGTTCCAGGGAATCTGGTGCCCTCTTCTGGTGCCTTTGGGTACTGCACACATGTGGTACAAGATACATGCAGGCAAAACATGTATATACATAAAACAAAAATAAATAAATTTTTTAAAATAACAAAGATGAATAAACATAGAACTGCCTCACTCAACAGTTTTTTCCAGACCCCTAAGAATTCTAGGACTTTCTGGAACTCATTTTGAGAGACTTAAGATTCTAAGAAATGAGCTGGATGTAGTAACACAGACCTGCAATCACAACTATGCAGGTAGCTGAGGCAGGAGCATCACAGTTCAAGACCTACCTGGACTAGAGTGAGTTCAAGGCCAACTTGGGCAAATTTAGTGAGATGGTGTCTCAAAATTTAAAAATGCAAAAAGGGTAAGATGTAGCTGGGCTGGTAGAGTGTTTGCCTAGCATGCACAAAGCTCTGGGTTCTGTCGTTAGCGCCATATAAACAAGGCATGGTGGAGTGTGTCTGTAGTCCCAGTATTTGGAAGGCAGAGGCATCGGATCAGTAGTTTAAGATCATCCACAGTGACACAGCAAGTTCAAGGCCAGCCTGGGATACATGAAAACCTGTCTCAGAAATGACTGGGGAAGACACTCTGTGGTAGAGCACTAGCTTCCAGTGCACAAGGCCTAGATTTAATCCCTACTACCTCAATTAATAACCATGACAACAACAATAACAGTAGTAGTAACTTTCTAGGGAAAGGGCCTGAAATTTTCTTGTATCACAGATGCCCCAGAGAGTCTGATGTCACTGTGTACCCACCTCCTCAGCATAAAGCATGGAAGGTCATAACATAAAATGCACAGGATGACTTACAGAAACCAGTGATGTTGAGATAAAGTAGTTTTAAAGTGTGTAGCACAGTAATGTCTGTGTTTCTAGATTAGCACTCTAAACAAGATCCAGAGAGAAGATAAACTACTGGCCCACCATTGGAGGGATGATAGTCAACATCCACCACAGCTGTAAATCACATTGGAAAAACCTGGAGTCTTTATAATGTATCTACAACTGTGCATGATGTTATTGGTGAAGGGTCCCATTCATTATGTACATTCATAATGGGGGAAACACTGAATTTCACTTTGGGGTCTGTGAAAACATATATGAGGTTTTTCCATCTCAGTTCACAGACCCCTGAGTTCCCCATTGGAGGGAAGGTAGCCCAGTTCTCATCGGTCCTCTCTGGGCCTTCATTCCCATTTCTTCCTGGTTTCAGAATGAGGTCTGATTCTAAATACTATCCATAAGAAGAGAGTGTTCCCCGCTTGAACTATAATGGTGGGAAAAGAAGTGGGAGGTAGAAACAAGCAGGAGGTAAACCTCCAGGCAAGGATAAAAGGTTCTGGGTCTGGATCTTCTGTGGAACAGAGAACTGAGAGAAATCTTTTATGATACTGTCCCAAGTTCATCTCAGCTTCCCCTGAGTCAGCATCATCAGCAAATGTCCTAGCATGTCCATGATATGGCCCTAACTGAAGGTGCCACCTACATAATCTCTGTGGGCAAGGTACTAGAAGCTGATGGACACTTGTACTTCCTGTTCATTTGGGGAGGATGCTTTGGCCATGTGGTAGTAATGAAGCTTATACCTTCTCCAGGGACCCATGTGATGGAGGGCTCAGGACGGATGGTAGTGACTGCTGTGGGTGTGAACTCTCAGACTGGCATCATATTTACCCTGCTGGGGGCTGGAGGTGAAGAGGAAGAAAAGAAGGACAAAAAAGGTAAGATACACATACCCACACACACACACTCCAGGAAAGGAGCTTTTAAGGCCACATTTTCCATTTATCTGTTCACTCCACAATATAGAGTGCCTGCTACACCAACAGTCACCTCCTTTGTCTTCAGGGCCTGCTGGATTGGGTAGGTTATGTCTGTTCCATCTGCCTCAGTCTCTGTCTTGTCCAGTCATGTCACAGAGGCCTCCCCTTCCCCTCTAGGCCAGCCTCAGGCCAAACTCCAGCAGTTGAGGAGCTGGCTCCCTCTCACCTCAGTATTGAGCAGAAGTCCCCATCCAGAAATGTTCCTTCTGACATTGGTCAATTCTGCCAGCAGAGCTGTCAATCCATTCAGCATAGACCAGTGCCAGGCATGAGCAAGAGACTCTTGGGAAGGTGATTGAAATCCAGGACCTTGCTTTCTGCTCTGATTCCCCAGGAGCTGACACATTACCAAAGTCCTGGTTCCACTTCCCCTTTCAAAGTAACAGTCCTTACCACCAGGTGTCCCTCAGTGCATTGAGTAGCCATCTGAAATACAAATACATTTCAGAACAGAGGAGAGATACTCACACAAAAAGCTCTGAACCCAAAGCCCAGAACAGCCAGCATCTTACCTGTTATCTACACTCAGTTTCAGGCACAGTCCCCTTTCAGACTGTCAATCTAATTCCCTAAGCTCTAGAATAGCATCGCCAACATTCAGACCTTTGGGAGCCTGGGGTAGGTTGGTAAGTGGGCAGATGGCCCTTCCCAACCAAGTTCAGACAGGCATGCTACCCACAGAGGCCACTGGAACACAAAACCTGCATCTGGGCTGAAGGCAGATGGTAACTGAGTGAAGGACTCCTTTCCAGTGTGTCCCCTATGGTCACAGCCATCCCTTCAACACCCAGCATGAACAGTGAAGCCGAGCTGTTGTCTGGGAAATCAAGAGACTGGAGAGAGAAAAGTGGGGCTGAGTTCAAATGGAGCAAAGTCCAGGCTGAGAGCCCCAGCAGATATCGAGACAGGGTTTCATGTATGAGTGAGGACCTGTAGCCTGAATAGACTGAGCACAGTATGGCAGAGCTAAGAAGTTGGTGGAATACAGTAGTTTGTACCCATGTTCCAGACTCTGTGGGGCCTAGCTCGGAACAGACACCCAGAAGCTCCTGTAGGCCAGCCCTACATCTGACAATGCCATGAGGAAATTGGGCCTCAGTGACCCCTTGGGTACCATTCAAGGTCCTTTGCTGGATCTGAACCAGCATACAGAGAGACAGAAGTTTCAGTTCTGTGTAGGGAGTCAAGGTGGAGTACGAAGGGCTTGTGACTGAAGAACCAGAACTGGACCCCTTGGTCTTCCCATCCCATCATGTCAGCCTGAGGCACAGCTCTGAGTCCAGAATGGTCTCGTGTGCAGGTGTGTGTGTGTGTGTGTGTGTGTGTGTGTGTGTGTGTGTGGTGTGTCTGGTGAGGTGTGGTGTACGCATGAGGCTGTATGTGCTTCTCCTTCATTAACATGTCTCAAAAATCGTCACACAGGTGTGAAGAAGGGGGATGGCCTTCAGCTACCAGGTACAGTAAGACAACCCTCAGGGAAGTCGGGCTTCTAGGAATAGCTACAGCTGTGGGCCCCTAGGCCTTGCCTCTATATTAGCAGCACATAGTTGGAGGAGACCCCATGCCTACTAAACAGTCCTCTGTGATCTTCCATGTGCCAGTCCAGCAGGACAAGAAACAAACCCACTCTGCCCTCTTGTCTTTATGCCCAAGGCCAAATGGCACCTCCATCAAAGCCACACACACTAGCATTCAGTACCTCTCTTGTCATCACGGTCCCCCCCCCCCCCCCCCCCCCCCCCCCCTCCGCCCCTGTCCCCAAGCACACAGTGTGTCCCCCCCCACTCACCAGTGTCCCTTCTTCCTGCTTCCCACATAACTGTATCCCCAGCCCAAGAAAGAACTCTATGGGGGTGAACTTGGCCATCCCCTCCCATTGTTAATTTCTTAGTTAAGATCTCCCTGATATAAAAGGAGACATCTAGAAGCCCCTCATCTGGATATCTGATGTGAGATATCTCACATCAGGGTTATTATAGTACTCTTCAGTGAGCTGGTCAGGGAAGGTGAAGGTAGTGGTGGGCAGTGGTCTGATCCTAAGTCATCACCATTGACAGACAGCAGTTCTTCAGAGACACAACAATGGTGGTCATGGGGAAGTGTCTTTTAAGTGTCTAGGGCACACAGCACTACTCACTGAGTATTTTGAATTGACTCTTCTTGGTCATGGGTCCCTGGACAGAACTTCATTATCCCATGGGGTTCCCACCTGACCAGCTGAGCCAACACAGTCCAGATGTTACCATAGACATGCCATCACAGCCGAGCCTGTGGAGCACACCTTTAATCCCAGAACTCAGGAGGCAGAGGCAAGCCGATGTCTGTGAGTTCAAGGCCAGTTTAGTCTATAAAGCCAGCTCCAGGCCAGCCAGAGATACACAATGAGACCCTGTCTCAAAATAAAATAAATAATAAAGTGCCATCCCACCTGAGCACCTGACCCCACTCCATACTGTCCTTCACAGGCCCTCTGTGTCTGAGTCTCGGTACCCACCCCACCCCAGCCCCGTGACATCTCCATAGGAACATTTCACCTCCTTCCCCAATTTGAGTTCCTCCCTTTCCAGCAGAGGTTTTTGGTTTTTTTTTTTTTTTTAAGAATAAGCTGTGTGATTATCCCCCAGTAGGTTCATGTCTCTGTCGTCGCCTTCTCCATTGTGACATTGCATTTTCCATCCCTCCCACCCCACAGCAGCCGACGGCGCAGCACCTGCAAACGCTGCAGGTAGCACAAATGCCAGCCTAGTCAATGGTACGTCTCCACAGCGAGCTCTCGGGCTGGGTTGCTGGGCTTCTTCTTCTCTACCCCCTCTACTCAAGGCTTTCCCTGTCCTGGGTCCCACAGACCTCTGACACACATGACCACACCAGAACACTCTCCCTCCCGAATGGGCCAAGAACTTAAAAGCAAGGCCATGACCCAAGAAGTCAACTCCACGTGACCTTGGCTTCAGATCTGGCCCCATGAGAAGCAGCAATGCCACCCAGGATGGCCCACCCCAAGCACGGTTCTGGCTCTGGTTTTGGAAAGTGGCTTGGGGTCAAGAACTAAACAGAAGCCAGCATGTGGGTCCCTAGCAAAGACTCCAAGCCTCCTCTAAAACTCCCCAGAGGCGGAGACTCAGGCTAGAGTTCAGCCCTCTAACCCCATCCATAGCATGGCTGAGCCACAGGTAGACACTTCTTCCTCAGTCTTTTTCTCTTCTCTCTTGCAAAGCCAGTAGGTGTCCAGGCTTGTGGGGCTTGGATCTAGTCTGTCCCTCTAGTGTGAACTGGTGTCTGGTGCCTGGGCTGGAGCATCTATGGGTCTCTACACTCTTACTTCCCCAGGGTGGCTGATGGGGGTGGCTGCCTGTGTCCCCAGGTCTCCATCATCTTCTCCTCACACACAGACATGGAGGATTATAACTGCTTGCTCCAGGGGTCTCTGCTGTCCATCATCCTCAGATGCCACCCTTGTCCCCATTAGGTCCCATGATAGCCACCCAGGCTGCATCTAGATACTCAGGAGCATTAGGGTTTCGCCGTGAAAATACTGCCAGAGAAGCTGAGGCAGGGGACAGAAGCATCACTGAGTGCCGGACATTTTTATCCATTCTGTAGTTCATGCCCCACCCCTCTCGCAGAATGTGGAGACCCTGTCTCACCCTGTCTTCCCACCCTACACCTCTCACCAACCCACCTGCCTTCAAAGCGCCCAACAGACCCACCTGGAAGATGTCAGAGGCTGCACAAGGCACCTCTGCAAGCAGTTGCTAATTCTAGTGTGGGTCTATTTCAAGCCCAGGAGGAGGAAGGGAGACAGCTGGGGCTGTGGGTGGTGTCAAGCCGCAGGGAGGGGTGGCTGAGGGGTGACAGAAAGAGCCAGCATGGGCAAACCCACAGCTGAGGAGAAGGAACTGGGAACCCACTTTCCCTAGGAGACTAGCATTCAGGCATCACCCACATCAGCCAGTTCTAGAAGAAAAGGGGAGTTCCCCTTGCAGGCTGCAGGCAGAACCCACGGGGAAGATGAGGAGCTTTAGTTTCTGGACCAACGCTGCTACTAGTGTTTCATGTTCTCCATCTCTCACCTTCGTGAAGGCCCTGTGACACAGGTTTCACTGTCCAAATATGAAAGATGGAGAGACTGAGACTCAAGGAAACCAAGACACTAGCCCAATCCCAGCATGGTAGCACACCCTTTAATCCCAGCACTTGGGAGGCAGAGGCAGGTGGATCTCTGTGAGCCCAAGGCCAGCCTGATCTACATAGTGAGTTCCAGAACAGCCAAGGCTACATAGAAAGACCCCGTCTCAAAGCAAAACAACAACAACAATAGCACTAGCTTTTCACCCACATGGCTGCTCCTCACTGCCTGTAGCTCCTGTCCCAAAGAATCTGACTCCCTCTTCTGACCTCCACAGGCACCAGGCACAGACATACACGCAGGCTTATATATGTAAACACTTGCACATATAAAATAAAATTAAAAAATAAAAAGTAAGTAGCAGAACGAAAATGTAAATCCAGAACCCAGACCTGCTTATCTCTGAGATATGTCTTCCTCCAGGCAATCCAGGATTCCACGATGATGTACATCTTATACGTTTTCTATTAAAATAAAGAGGTTTCCCAGAGGGAAAAAAATGAGATCTGGATGTGGTGACATGCACCTGTAATCCCAGAACTCAGGAGACTAGGCAGAAAGTTCGTGAATGTGAGGCCAGCCTGGGCTACAGAGTGAAGCCCCGTGTGAAAGATCTCAAAGGCTGAAGACCTAGCTCAGTGGTAGGACACTTGCTTAGATAGACAAGCATCTATGGTATTCTCTGGAAACTGTGCTCTGACAATATGATCGGAGGACCCTGAGTCTAGGTATCACCTGGGAAATTGTAAAAAAAAAAAAAAAAAAAAAAAAGGGGGGGTGTGCAAGCCATCAGACCCCACTCCAGGCCAACAAATGGGGATATGAGTTGCAGTTCTGTTCAGACTCCAGAAGCAAGCATGGAGAGCTGGTGGCTGCGGCCGGGGCAATGAGAGGGAGCGAGCTATCATCTCACCTCCTTTCTCCGAGCCAAACCTTGGTGATATAGGAAAGAAAACAGCAACAAAAATGGTGGTGGTGGCTCCCTAACTGTGACTCCCCCCAATTCCACATCTGAAAGATGGGGTGTCCACTCATCCGGAGGGATCCCCATCACTGTTTTTATTTCATTTTCTTTTACACTTACACACATCTCACTGTCAATCAAGGCAGATGATGGATCCCCATGGCTTCCTGGCCTCTTCGCAGCCCTCAGCAGGTGCTTTTCCTAAACATCTCTTTGATTACCATGAGCCCATTTCACAGAGAAGGGAAGAGAAGTAACCTTTCCAAGGTCTCCTGGCTTGTGACCTGTCCCCACCAAAGCTTCTTTATCGTCACCTGTCCAGGGATCTTCCAGGTTCAACATGGGTTCATCTAGAATATACGCAGAGCAGAGTCTCTGAGACTCCCACTCGCCCCCTATCCTGGGTCCCCTCTCTCATCCTTGGGCCCATCTTCCAGGTCCCGTGTGGTGACGGGCTGGCTGCTGCAATACAATGCAGGGCCAGGTGGGCACCAGTTTAATAAGAGGCTCAAATAAGTCCCTTGCTTCTAACAAACCAGGCCATCTGCGGCGAAGCCCAGATACGGCTCCCTTCCCCAAGCATGTGCATTGCTGATTATTTGTCCGGCCGTGTAATCGCTGTGGTAATAAAAGAGAATTGCTGGGCTTAATGGGTACACACAGCAGCTAGGACATCTGATAATATGAGGCAAAACAAGCCTTTCCAGCATTCTAAAGGTGCTTCTGGAAGCCGGGTCCTTTGGCACCCCTTAGCCTAGTTAGTGAAATTATTATGAGAAGCAAAAAATAATTGTTGCCCATTATTCTTTTCTCTTAAAAGAAAAAGTTTTCTCTCCTATTGTTTTTAATCCAAAGGAATGCATTTTACAACAGAACAAAAAGAGTCTTTATCTTCAAACCCCAGGGTGGACCCTGGCCCTCTGCTGGGAGTTATGGATGGCAATTAGTGAGCTGGGGTCTGAGCCACCCATCAAGCGTCCACAGTGATGGCAGCAAGCTAATGTCAAAGCTCCAAGGTTATTCTGGAGGTGTTGTGTGAGGATAAGCTGCCTCTGGACGTCCCTCGGCCTCAGTTTTCTTGTCTATAAAATGGCAAGGCTGACAGCCCCTCCCACCTGATCTTGCAGGGCCTGACAGGAGATGATACTTGCAGAAATGTCTTCAGTCAGCTGAAGGCTGGCCTGTGGAAGTGGTTGTTATGAATGTAAGCCCCCGGGTGCTCTCAGGGTCTGGATACATCGCCCCACTGTGCCGAGGTGGAAACAGGCTTCGAGAGGCAAAGCCACAGCTGGTCAGTGTGAAGACAGGATTCTCAGGAACCCCCGCAGTGCCACCATGAGCCCCCTGTCCTGGGCTCAGAAGAGTCTTGGCAATGGGAATAGCAGAATGGAAACATTCACACTCCCAGGCAAGCTCTCTGCCTAAGCAGCTACCTCCCTCTCTGAGCCTCGGTTTCTCCTCAGTAGATGGGAATCCAACACAAGCATCCTTTTCAGAATAAACAGTGACAAGCCCTAGATCGGCGTTTCTCGCCCTGTGGGTCATGACCCCTTTGAGGGTTGCATCAGATATTTACATTAGATTCATAACAGTAGCGAAATTATGGTTATGAAGTAGCAATGAAAACAATTTATGGTTGGGGGGTCACCACAACATGAGGAACTGTATTAATGGGTCGCAGCCTTAGAAAGGTTGAGAACCACTGGTCTAGATGGAAGCACGGAGGCCGTGTGAACTCAAAGCCTGGTGGCCTTGGAAGCAGATGCCATATCTAGACAGCCTTCTCCCACCCCTCCTGAGGGACCAGAGCCATAGGAACAGGTTCAGTGGGTGGCACAGACCTAGTGGACAGAAAGGCACAGCTGGCAACAAATGTCTCAGGCAAGAAGCAGCAGCCTCCACCCCGGCTGCCCGCAGCGGCCCAGGCTGTGACAAGGGTTCCCAGGTATCACTGGTGGCAGGTAAAAAGCCCCTCACCCAGCCCTTCCCCCACACCTGGCAGCATCCAGCCCTGGCATAGACGGTAGCACCCGCTGGAGCCACTGGCTCTTGTTGGGCTGTCCATGAAGCTGGAACAATTCCTTAAGATCTCTTCCAGGGGCTAGTGGCTTCCTCCTAGGACCAAGACGTTTCCCACAGACCTTCAGACACCCTGGGGAACCTTCAGTGGCCATTGCTGGGGACCCTTCTCACCTTCTGTCCTGTAAACACTACAGGACTTTAGGCATGGGTAACCCTGGTGTTCAACATCACATCCTTCTGAGAGATTAGGAGAAAGAATCGTTTTCCCTGTGTTGACCTTCATCCCTCTCCATTCTTCTCCATTCTACAAGACTGAACGTTGATCTCTCTCTCTCTCTCTCTCTCTCTCTCTCTCTCTCTCTCTCTCTCT
>CABHPH010146506.1:0-51864 GCA_902168325.1 Peromyscus nudipes | reverse complement strand
TCTCTCTCTCTCTCTCTCTCTCTCTCTCTCTCTCTCTCTCTCTCTCTCTCTCTCAGAACTTCTTTTATTTATCTTTACAATAGTGAAACCATATAGGAAGCAAGGCATGTAAACCATAAATTTTACATAATCAATTCCCAAGAACTTTCAAGATTACCTTGAAATATTTTTCAGACCTCCTACCCACTTTCTCCTTCCATGTCTGGGGAACAAAGGTTAGTCACAGGCCATCAGTTATTCATTCAAAGAGTGCCACTACTCCTAACTGGCCTGACAGGAAACAGGTGGGCCCTGAGGTTAGCAAATGCACAAGTTTCTTCTACTAGTGAAGGTTTTGGCTGGCCACCCCTTGTGGTGATAAGGTGCCAGAAGACATTGAGTCCTGAGAAGCAAAACCATAAGAACAATCTTTGTTCTTCAAGGGAATCAATGTAGTATTGCACTCAAGTTTAACATAATAAGCATTGAATGCTTCCATATATGGTAGAGGAGTATCAACGGAGTACAAATTCTGAAGAGTTTGCTTCTCATGGGACATACCAAGTTCTTCCTAGCAAATGATATGGGACTAAACCTGGGTATGCAGACTTAATTGGAGGCACAATGCCCCTACGCTTCGCTGATCTTAAGCCAGCTATTTTAGGCCCAAATGTAGGCTTTAATCCTTGCTCTGAATAATCAGATGTTCTTGAGTTTCCTGTAGCCAATGTACTAGTAAATTCTTTTTTGTTGTTGTTGTTGTTTTTGCTTTTGCTTTTTATTTTTTTCAAGATGAGGTTTTTCTGTGTGGCTTAGGAGCCTGTCCCGGATCTCACTATGTAGACCAGGCTGGCCTTGAACTCTTAGAGATCTGCCTGGCTCTGCCACCTGAGTGCTGGGATTAAAGGCCTGCGCTGCCACTGCCTGGCCTAGTAAGTTCTTAATACCATCTATCTGTGAAATATTTCCTGGGATCAGTGTCATTCAAAGCACAATCAACAGAACACAAGGAAGCTGAGTAGGAATGCAAGAAGCACAATTATTTCTATCTTTCCCTGTTATATTCTCCATTAGCCTCATGCCCTCCAAAATACTCTGGGGAGAACTGCTCTCCATACCCCAGTAACATCCCTTCCTTATTTACCTGTGAGCGGAATACCACAGAAAGTCAACTAGCGACAGCAACAAGGACAAGGAAGGAAAGACCCAGAGGCAGACATCTGTGGAATCACAGAAGACAAGGTGGAATCTTTTTGCAGGATCTCTGTCACACAGCAATGAGTTCAACAGGACTCTGTCATCTGATGAGCTATCTGCTCTACACTTCTGCTCTGATCCGGGCAGATGCATGGCTTCCGCCAGTATGGAATGGGGGTTTCTCATGAAAATTATACAAGGATATTGAGGGACAAAAGGGAACGTGCTACCACTAATGTTTTAAAAGCTGTGGCTGATGTTCCCGCTGGTAATGTCATTTGTTTTAATTGCACTAATGTCCCTTCTTATTTTAATTCCCCTTCAAATCTTATTTTTGAAACTCAGATTTTGTTTCAAATAAGCATTGTTTCAGCTGCAGAAATTCTATCAAGATTGAGAATTTGACCTATTTTTACCATTTATTTTGTTTTAATTTTGATAGAAAGACTCATGTACCCTTGTCTGGCCTCAAATTAGTCATATAGACACAGAAATTGATACTATACAGTTCCAGCAGGCTAGGCTTGTACAGCACAGGAATCAAAGCCTGGGTTTCATGCATGCTTTGCAATTACTCAGTATATTTGCATCCACACTCCTATAACCTATTATCCATGTAATCAAGTTGTAGGTATTACTCTCTTCTTTTCTGCCCATCTTCTCCAAGAAATTTCTATCAGATTTTTGCTGCCAAGTTTTTAACTTCCTATATGTTTGAGGAATAAAGAATGCTCTGCTCTCCATTGTCTTTCCCTGGTGAATTGACATATCAATAAGAGACACCTGATAACTTAGGATTTTGGTTATTGTACTTACCTGCCTAGAGTCTTTCAACGGCCAGAACATTTCTTGTTGATAGGATTCCCTTCCCATTTTACCAGTCATAAAATATATATGTTTTGCAGTCTTGTGCCAGAATATAACAATGCTGAATTTTCAGCCATGGTGTTTCTCGGTCATCCAATTGTCAAGAAAGCCAACTCAAAATAATACTGTGGAGGATGCTTCCTTAAACAACTTCTAATTATAGTGTAGGCCAACTAGGAAAAAGTATTGGAGACTTTGGAACCAATGAATATCACTGAGGAATTTCAGGAATAATGCTTAAAGGATGCACAGGATAAGGTCTAACAGAGAGAAACAGGATAGCAGTGGATTTGGGATGAAGCCATCAGACTCTACTTCTGGAGTCTAGCAGATCATGTTGTAGAGTTTCCCTTAAAAGATGGGAGAGTGAGGCTTCTGTCTAGCCATATCAAGTAACTATTCACATGTAGGTTATTGCCAGAAAAGGATTAAATTGGGATAAGAACCCTATTGAAACAGCAGGGACATGCTAAAGAGAGAACCTGATTTACTGTACCAGTGTTCTGGCATCTGGTGAAATGAGCATGTCATTCCTAACGAGGTTTCTGGAAGCACACCATACTATCACTGCATAAAATGAAATCATTTGGGTCTATGATATGGCTCATTACTTAATGGCACCTGCTGTTCTAACAGAAGTCTGGAGTTCATTGTGCAGCATCTATGACTTGAAGCTTCACAACCTCCTGTAACTCCAGTTCCAGGAAATTCCAGTCTCCTTTGACCTCAGAGGATACCTTCATTCACATGACATAGTCATACATATACTTCCCTACAAATACAAATAAAATAAATCTTTAAATTAAAATAATGAGCCAGGCGTTGGTGACGCACGCCTTTAATCCCAGCACTTGGGAGGCAGAGCCAGGCGGATCTCTGTGAGTTCGAGGCCAGCCTGGGCTACCAAGTGAGTCCCAGGAAAGGCGCAAAGCTATGCAGAGAACCCCTGTCTCGAAAAACCAAAAAAAAATTAAAATAATGAAAACCTTTTTTACCCTTCTATATGACAAATGTTTGTAGGAAAAGATCTGAATTTAATGAGGCCCAAGACGTGACCAGATGAATTCACAACAGGGGGTATCTAGTATGTTGGAGTAATGCAAAGGATAAGTCATTGAAATAGATCATCTAATCGAAGGCATGGGTTGATAGCATCAAAAGAAAAGTGAATATGGGCAGGAAACAGTACACCATAGAATGGCAAATGTGAATTTACATGAGGAACAAAAGTACTGGAATTGAGGTACTACTATAACATTTTGATGCATTGTGGGAGTCAATAAGAGGGGACTTTAGTGGTATACATTTTAGTTTGATTAAGCATTTTTTTTAAAAAACATGGGCAATGAAAAGGCTGAAATGAAGGAGAATGATGTTCAGGTGCCACTCTAGACATAGAAAAGGCAGCTACTTCCACTTTGCTCCAGGACTGTGCTAATCAAAAACGTGGTTAATATCACTAACAGGAAAATATACTGAAATGAATGTTTTCTCATACTTTTACAAATCTTTCTCTAAAGAAATAAGAAATAAATACTGAAACTTATATTTTTAAATTAAAGAAGAACATAAGAGCAAGTACAACCTGAATAAATCCTGTGTCAATACCTAAAACCTTACATCCAAGGAGCCAGACTTTCACAGTGATTTTCCTGATATTGACTCTAGGGTCATGTCTGTCCTGCAGCTGCACCACAAAACACCCTGGGTCACGTGGCTATGCCATTTGGGTTTTCCAGAGTCTGCAGTGACATACCTCATTCTCTTCTCTGAGTAGTTCAAATATGCCAACCTTTAACTTTGTTTGTGCACCCAGCACATCTTATTAATGTGACAAGATCAATATACGATGCTGGGATTTATAAGGCTCTCACTGGTGACAGAGAGCTCAAATGCAGTGATTACTTATCTTAGTCTTCAGCAAAGTTATGTGTGTTGAATTCAATTATTTGAGTAAACAAGTGATATATCTGACAACACACTTTTGTGTTGTCAGGAAGCAGAGAAAAAGAGACTTCATCATCTAATTTTTAAAACCAGCTTTGACTCGATTATTTCCCTATGGTAAGCCACATACTATCTCATTTTCATGAATGAAAAATTAATAAATTGGATAATATTAACAGTAATATAACTGTGAAACCACCCATCGGAAAAATGGCTTTCCTCTGAAACATTCAAATCAGCTTGAAAAAGAAATACACAAACATGGTGTATTTAGAAAGAAAGTAAGTATTCCCATTCAAGTGGCATACATTTGGGAAGGAGAAACATGGAAATAGATACTGCAAATGGTAAAACTGGGCAAGCCTGAACTAGATACAAATTCTTCCTGGATGGTGACAAAGTTGAGTTTTGGAACTCTGAGGACACATGGAACACCACTATCATCAACACATTCAAATGTATGCAATTAGAAATAAGAAGAAAGCGGGTAAACAGAAAAGTTGAATTTGGTCGATTGAAAATACCAAAAACAGCAACAAAATGTGACTTGCTCAGTTTTTTCTTTCTGTTTTTCTTTTTATCTCTTTCTTAAGTTTCAGATTTTAGCTTTATTGTATGTGCTACTAAGATGGATATAATCGAGATTAAAACTTCCTTTCCAATGTCTCAGCTAAAGAATGATGATTTGTGATGGAAATCAGGTTGAATATACCTGTCCCAACTGACCAAGGGTCATCTCCAGGATATTACATTTCTGTCTTGTACCCACAGTTCCTGTTTTCTCTGATATGAAGTATTCATATGTAAAACTGAAAACCTCTTCAAAGTGAAGATTCACTTCTTCAAAGAAGTAAAATTAATAATTAGATAGAAACCGTAGATATTCACAAAAGCTGGTTAAACACAAACAGTTCTTTCTCTTTTTATCTTATAGAAATAAAAAAAAGATGGAAAATCAAATCCATGGCAACAAAAGCATTTAATTTCAGTTAGTAATTAAAAAAAATCCCTAGCTAGTGTAAAATGCTTCTTTGGGGAAGTGGCTTTCCAAACTACGAGAAGGAGTTGTATCACACAAGGGCCACAGAGATTTCTCTGCCAGCTGTAAAATAAACAGATCCTTACAGAGTGGACATGATTTTACTCACTACTGTGCTTATAATGAGATTGAATTAAACTTATTGCATACTAATTGTATTAAACTCAGAACATAAAAGTAATGGAATAGAATTAACTTGGGGATTAGGCAAAGCCACCGAAGTTTTGGAAGAAAGATTCAACATTAATATGTGCTAGAATAGTTAACACTTTCCTGAACATTACTCATCAGATTATGGTCTAACTCGATTCATCTCCTTTGAAGAAAATGGAACAAGAATAGGATGGATTTATTCAAGTATAAATGGAGACAATCAGTACTTAAATCATTTTTATGTACTTTGGTTTCTGGAAGATTTCACTTCCTTTTGATTTTTCATTTGTTGAATTTTGGGTTGATTGATTTTCGTGTTTTAATTTAAATACTAAATTATAAGTAAAAATATATATGAGTATGTGCTTTTATATGATAATATTCTTATATTCTTAATATTTTCTCCATCAAAACTAACACAAAATAGTTTTTCTATGACATTAGGATACTCAAATATTGAAATTCATAAAAAAGTCTGTATTTTTAGAGAATACATTTTTAAAAAATATTCTTAATTCTTGTGTGAAATTACAATTTCCAGTCAAGTGTCATGACATATGTAATCTAGAGATAGAGATATGGGTATTGCTGTAAGTTTGATTTCAGCTTGGTACACATTTAAGTTCTAGGGACATGTGGCTTTATCATGAGACACATCTCAAAAAAGACATAAAATTGCTGGATAAAATCTTACAAGTATATGGAAAAGTTATGAGACATATCATAAAATATAGTCATTCTTTAAACTCTATACTAATAATATATAAATAATAGTAAACCAACTAGGATATTCTTGGTGTGTAAAGAGATTTGTCTTTATTTTGTCCATATTCCTAGTAACTATTAAGAAGGAAAGCATCACCATGATTTCAACAGTCGTCCTTCTAAAACTCACATGGAACTGCAATTGCCATTATGATGGTGTTGGTGTATATGGTGATGATAGGACATAGCTGCTTTATCACCATCATAAGATTAATGACTGTATTTGAATATTGATACTGAAAGTGCAGCTGGTATATATTTCTAACCATGGCTTCATCAGTAACTTGATGGAGGGTCATATAAAATATAAGAGATCTACTTTAGCTTTCCATTTTAATTAATGACACCTATTTGATTAGATACTATCCTTGTATTTAAAGCATAGTAAACCAGATTCAAAATTATTAAAATTGAGATATAATTAGCTACTCAAATCAATTATGTAATTCAATATTATTAATTTTGTTACTAAATTACTGCATGATTAATCTTAAAATTATTCATTATAACATAATTAGCTATCTGAAAACTTTATATATTGAAGCAAAGGAACAACAGTATTTTCACCATCACATTTTCATTATTTAATTCATTATTTCATCACACATTCATTATTTAATCTGCTTTTTATGTGCATAAGAATAGAGGGTTAAATTCAATAAATTTAACTTGAACTTTGTGTATGATACATTACCAGGTTTTAGAACCTTACAGTTATATGATAAAATGTGCATTCTTAGGTAGATGCCTTCAATCAAACATTATTTAGAAAAGACATTCTTCTTGTTGAACGTTTTATGTTGGCCTGACGAAAAACCTTATTATAGACATGAAGGCTTGTTTGGAGGTTCTAGCAGGGGAGGAAAATACTCTTATACCTTGACCTAAGATTAGCCCTCTTCTAATCTGAGAAGGCCCCTTAAAATAAGCATATGTGACCACCGCCAGAGAAGAATGTAGGCTGACTAAGGAGTTCACTTCTCCCTCTGGTCTTCCAAAGCCAACCCCCCAGTCTCATCCCAGCTCTGCAGCAGACATGTGCTGCGCTCTCCCTTCAACACATGTCCTCATCTCCAATAGATCGCACAGATCTTCTCATCCTAACCTCTCTCCCATACTCGACTCATTGCTTTATCCCAGTCCTCAACTCTAGAAGATATTCTTTATGAACCCGCAGGACACTCTGACCAGGATGAAGGTGGATTAACATCAGATCTTCACCTTGCCCACTGCTCCTCCAAATCCAATCGCTCAGTCTCAACCTCAGCTCCGCAGTAGACCACCAGCTTCTGCCACCTCACTGCATTTTCCCCATCTCCAATGGATTGCACCGATGTTTCCTTTTTAAATTACTTCTCCCAACTCATTGTTTTATTAAAGACCCAAATCCAGCAGACACTCCCTGGAAACCCACAGGCCATTCTGACCAGTGAAACAAGTAAGCTAACAGCAAATCTTCAAATCTCTGTCCATTCTTGCAAGGTGAATCCTCCCATATTCATACCCACCTCTTGGCAGACCTTCTCCTGTGGCCTCCCCTCACTCTCTGTCCCATTTCCAGGGCACTAAGCAGATCATGGCAAAACTCTTGTTTTTCTTCCTCCTGCGAACCAACTCAGAATTCTCCTAGCCCTTTCCCATTACTAAGGGTCAGCTCCCTGATGTACTTACCCCTACAGCTCTCAATTCCCAGAAATACATTTTACCTAGAAGCTGCAGTGGCTACACTTTTCAGGATCTCGAAAGAAGTTCAAGAGGCAACACACAGCCAACACTCTCTCCTAAGAATTAGAAAGGACAATAAAATCCAAGGAACAAAACATCTACCCAACAAAGATATCAGCACCTAAGCTACAGTCTTTTCAAATCAAGATGCCTAGATGCCAGCATAAAAACACAGTCAATAACAACCAGGACAATATTTCATCAATAGAGCCCAGTAACTCTACTACTGAAGATCTGGAGTACAGCATAGAAGAAGTACAAGAAAAAAAAATCTTCCAATAGCCTTTACTAATATGATAGGAGTCCTTAAAGAAAATGAATAAATTGCTTCAAGTGAAATGAATAAAGCAGTTCAAGACCTGAAATTGGAAATGTAATCAATAAAGAAAAGTGAAACTAAGGGAAATCAGGAAATAAAAAAAGGAATTAAATAGGAATCTCAGCCTTAATAGCAAAATGAAAGATATAAAAGACAGAATCACAAGCCTAAAGACATGGTAGATAAAAATGGATACTTTAGTCAAAGAAAATGTTAAATCTAAAATTCTTCTGTCACAGAGCATCCTAGAAATCTGGGATGCTTTGAAAAGACCAAGTCTATTAATAATAGGAATACAGGAATAAGGAATCCAGGTCAACTGCACAGAAAATATTTTCTCACAAAATCATAGAAGAAAATTTCCCTGATGAAAAGGAGATGCCTATCAATGTAGAAGAATCACACAGAAGTCCAAATCAGTTAAACGGTTAAAAAAAATGACTCTATAATAATGGCAACACTGAAAATACATATTGAATAAATAGTATTAAAAGCTACAAGGGAAAAAGACCAACTGAAATATAAAGGCAGATCTACTAGTCCACGCAATGCAAACATAAGGAGCATCCCCTAATGTATGATAGGAGGACACAGTTGTCCTGAAACACAAACCATGTAAAGACCTAATAAATTGAGAATTATAAACATATGCAAAAGTACTCAATAAAATACTTGCAACCCAATACAAGAACACATAAAATGATCATAGAACATGATCATGTAGGCTTCTTCTCAGAGATGCATTGATGGTCCAATATACAACTGTCAGAAAATTTAATCCACCATATAAACTGAAAAACAAATTAAAAAAACATGATCATCTCATTAGATGCAGAAAAGACCTTTGGTAAAACCCAATACCCCTTCATGATAAAAATCCTGTAGAAATTAGGGATACAAGTACATATCTTCACATAATGAAGAATGTTTACTACAAATCCACTGCCAATATCAAATTAAACGGAAGGAAACTCAAAGCAATTTCACCAGAAACAGGAAGAAGACAGCTCTTACTACTCTCTCCATACATATTCAGTATAGTACTTGAAGTCTTAGTTAGAGCAATCAGACAACTGAGAGAGATCAAGGGTGCAAAAATTGGAAAGGACAAAGTAAAAGTATCTTTAATTGCAGATGATATGATAGTACACATAAGTGATTCAAAACTTCAGCTGGGAAATTCCTACAGATGATAACATTTTCAGCAAAGTAGCTAGATACATAATTCAGTCACCAAAATCAGTACCCCCCCTATATAATCACTAAAAAAATGAGATAAAAAAATTTGGACAAACAATACTTTTCACAATAGCTTCAAGAAGGGATGGACTGGGAAAGCAATGAAAGAGATACCATGATAGAGGGAGACATCATGGGGATAGTGAAAAACCTGGTGCTAGGGAAGTTGCCAGGAGATAAACTTAAACACCAGGGAAGCCATAAAACCTTTGATCTACAGTGCTGTCCTACCTTCAAGATATTCCAAGGCAAAGATGGCACAAAGCTTGGGAGAGTAACCAACAAATAACTGACTTGGCTTACATCCCACTCCACTGGATGTACCCTATACCCAACACTGCTTGGGTTACCAAGTGCCAAAGACTAGATCGCCAAGAAACATGGTTAAAACAAGATACTGTTGTTAAATACAAAACAAAACCAAAAACAAAGTTTCAATAAGAAGACTCCTAATAGCATTCTTGTATACTCATAACAGTACCTTGGTCAGCCATCACCAGAGAAGCTTCCTGCTGCAGTTTATGGGGAAAAACACAGAAATCCATGGTCAGACATATGCAGAGAGTGAGAAACCTGGGGTCACTCAGCCCTAAATGGGATCTGTGCATCAAATCTTTCTTCTCAGGGATTAGGAAATGAGGCTAAAATGGTGAAAGAGCTAGAGGAGATGGAGGATGATAAGAAAAACTATTCCTTTAAAGCAAAATGATCAAAACCCAAAGGAATGCACAGACAGGGGTAGCCTACACCAGGCCTGCACAAATCTACACCAAGTCCTCTATGTATGTAACCTGTCTTCCAGTTTAGTGTTTTTCATGGGATTTTTGAGTGCATGACTGATTCTATGATTCCTGTGTCTTCTCTTGTGCATTTTCCCCTGTTTCTCTTTGAGCAACTCTGATGTGTTAATTTTTTGTTCTATTTTATTGTGTTTTATTTTATATACTTTATTATTATCCCTTAGAAGTCTGTTTATGTTTTAATGAAAACAGAAAAGGAATTGATTCAAATGGGGGAGGGATGGGGAAGACTTGAGAGGAATAGAGCACGGGGAAACCATAATAAGGATATATTATGTGAGTAAAACGTAATTTCAATAAGACGGAAAAATAAACAAGCAAACAAATAACAACAAAAAAGAAATCAGCAGGTTATCCTCTAATTGTGTGGTTCAATGTTAGAATGTCTACTTAGAAACTGCAAGGCCTTGGGTTTAAGCTTCAGCAGAGAAATAAACAAAACAAAATCTATGTCTTAGTTAGGGTTTCATTGCTATGATAAAACACAAGACACAGGGGCATGGGAGAGCTACAATCAGTTCAAAGGACCACAACAACATAAGGAGAAAAGTGTTCATTTTTGTTTACACTTCAGGCAATTGTCCATCGAAGAGAAGTCATATTAGGAACCAAAGGCGAGGCAGAAACCTGGAGCAGGAACTAAAGCAAAGCAATAGAGAAACACTGTTTACTGGCCTTATGCTCATGAAACCACCATGATCTCAAGGGTCCCCAGTAAAGTTCAGCCTGATTTTATTATTCAACTTCAAACCACTTAACCAGGGTTGGCACCATCCACAGTGCATTGCTCCATCCCATATAAATCATTAATAAAGACAACAGCTCACAGACCTCTCTATACACAAATCTAAAAATGGCATTTTCTCAATTAAGATTCCCTTTTGTCATACATGTTTAGGTTTGTGTCAAGTTGTCAAAAAAGAAAGAAGGAAGGAAAGAAAGAAAGAAGGAAGGAAAGAAAGAAAGAAAGAAAAAAAGAAAGTCAGGAAGAAAGGAAGGAAGGAAAGAAGGAAAGAAAAAAGGAAGGAAGGAATAAAGGAAGGAAGGAGAAAACAATTGATGCCTGTCAACTTGACACACAAAGACATCATATGTCTTCTCATTTCTTCTTCATCTCTAAGATCCCAGATTATTGTCAGTTTCACAATCTAAAACATTTCCTCTTTTAAAAGACCCACAGTGTTTAAAATTCAGTCACTTTAAAATTTCATTATTTATAAAATGCTCATTGCCTGTCAAAGTACAAAGCTGCCTTCATATACTTAACAAATTTCTCTAAAATTTCAAAACTTCTCTAAAATTTTAGTCTATTAATTGAAGTCTCCTAGAAAAACATATTCCATACTTATTTCAAAGGGGAGGGTGTATGACAGAGTTACAATCAGTTCAAAAGAAAAGCCAAACCATGTAAAATTTCAGTGCTTGACATCCAGAACCTGCACACAATCCTCTGGACTCAAACAGATTGACAACTTTACTTCTCTGAGTATGCCACCCACAGCACATATAGAGTGTCTCCTAAGATCAGGCTACTACACATCTGCTGATATAATTGATGGCTGTCCCACAGTACTGGTATCTTGACAATGCTGGTGTCTACACTGTAACTACACTGTATCTCTAACAATAGCCTCTCCTAGGCCCTCTACATGAACTGCAACCTTTCCACATGGTGCCAAGTCTCAATTTCTCTCCATGACTCTACTGGGGCTTCTACTGCAACAGAGTTTCCATTGTCACTCATGAATTTCTTTGCTTTCTCATGGTGGTACCAATCCTCAACTGCTCTCCATTACCTATTTATAACTTCAAGTGCTCTCCATGACCTATTTATATCTTCAAGTATGCCCACAGGGAGATTCTCTCACTTTTCCAAGTTTGTCTACTAGCATAAAGTAATACCCTGGACCATTCTCAACCACAGCTTCTGCATTACCTCTGGGAAAACACTTCCCAGAAAACTTCTTATTGATGCTGGTGTCTTCTTAATCACAACTGTTTCTTCATCCCCGGCTAACCAGTATCAATTGTGTTGGTAAAGCAAATGTTTCACTTCCGTGGTTCTTAACCCAAAATATTGCATGGATACCTATCCTTCCCTCTGAAACTTTACAATCCAGCCTTAGTCATCTGCATTATTCTCAGCATTATCTTCTAAGTTCTCAAAATAACTCACTAAGCTCTGAAAACTCAGTGGCTTCTATAGCCCAAGGTTCTGATTCTCTTCCACAACCCTCCTGAAGATGCTACCAGTTCAGGCACAGCAACATCCCAAGAGCGTGATGCAAGTTGCTGTCTTAGATAGGATTTCAATTGCTTTGGTAAATCAATACCATGGCCAAAAGCAACTTGTGTAGGAACAGATTTAATTCAGCTTAGAATTATAGGTAACATACCATTAGTGAGGCCTATCAAGGCAGGCACTCAAGCCGAAAACCTGGGTCAGGAACAGAAACAGAGGCCATAGGGTGTTCTTGGTGGCTTATTCAATTTGCCTCCTTATACAAATAACATATAATATATGCTTTCTTAGGATCAGCTATTCAGGGGTGGCACTTCCACAGTGAGCAGATCCCACACACATTAATCATTTACTAAGAAAATATCATACAAGGTGTGTTATGAACATATTTTCTTAGTTAGAATTTCCATAACCAGCAAAAAAAATGAGCAACATAGTAAAATTAAGAATATTTGGGAAAAGCAAAATTAGCACACTCTATGGTTCTCTTGAGGATGGAGCAATGACTCAGTGGTGACAACCACTTGATAATATTGATGAGGACTTGAAATCTGTTCTTAGTACCCACAGGGTGAACCACAACTGGTTATAATCCAGTTCTAGTGTTTCTGACACTCTTTTCTGGCCCCTACATAGCTGCATGTGTGGTACACTTACATATAGGCAGAAAAAAGACCCACACATTTTTAAAAGGGCTTACTTTCCTCTGAATCCTCTGAAGACAAGACTCTATAGTTCCCTTTGTGCTCACACTTCTGTCTTCCTGGCTCATACTAGGGGACCCCATGAAGGCCTGCTTACAAATTCAACACTTTCTTTGTCGAACATTCAAAAGCCTTCCACAACCTAGTAATGTCTTTTATAACAACAGCCCGATCTCTGATGCCAACTATTGGGGACATTTCTCATTTAAACTACAACTTGGGTCCTATATTCTATACCATTGGTCTATATTTCTGTTTTTGTGCCACTTATGACCAAGACTCAGTTGTAAACTTTAATTCAGTTGGGATAATACTTCCACAGTACTCTTTTTTGTTGTTCAGGATTGCTTTATCTAAGACTGATCATTTGTGCTTCCATATAAACGTGAAGGTTTGTTTGTTTGTTTGTTTGTTTGTTTTTTTGTTTGTTTTTTGTCTGTAAAGAGTATCCCTGGGATATTTATTGGGATTGCTGTAGCTAAAGTTTTCCTGGTTCTGTTTGGCTCCTGCGGCCCTACAGCCGGCCGCTTGTACCCAAGTAAACACACAGAGACTTATATTACTTATAAACTGTATGGCCGCAGCAGGCTTTTTGCTATCTGTTCTTATATCTTAAATTAACCCATTTCTATTCATCTATAAGTTGCCATGTGACTTGTGGCTTACCAGTACTTTTACATCTCGCTTCCTCTGTGTCTGGCTGGCGACTCCTGACTCAGCCTTCCTGTTTCCATAATTATCTTCACTGCATATCCTGCCTATACTTCCTGCCTGGCTACTGGCCAATCAGCATTTTATTTATCAACCAAACAGAGCAACACATTCACAGCATGCAGAACATATCCACAGCAGACTGCAATGAATCTGTAGATTTCTATGGTAGTGTGACTGTTTCCACAATATTAATTCTTGCAAGCCTTGATTGTGGGAGGTCTTTCTGTCTTCTTGTGTCTGCTTCAATTTCTCTTACAGTGTCTAAAATTCTCATCATAGACCTTTTCCATTCACTGATTATGAGAGAATTTCCATGTTTCTTATTTGTTTTGTGCTTATGGGACTGGGTTTGTTTCCTTAATATTTTTGTAGTTCATATGTAAGGTTACTAATTTTATTTGATTTTGTCCTTTTTTAATTTTGTTGAAGATGTGCATCAGCTCTGAGGATATTTTGATTGAGTTTTAGGCTGTCATACATAGATTAATATTATTTTCAAAAGGGATATTTTGACATTTTTTTATATTTATATTGTTGTTATTTCTGTCTCTTGTATTACTGATCTGGCAAAGACATCTCACCCAATATTGAATGAGAATTCTTAGAGTGGATATTTTTGTCTTGTTAACTACATTTAGAGTAATGCTAAGAGTTTTTCATCATTAAATAATTTTATGATTTAAAAGTATATCACATCTGTAATTCTGTGTTACATTTTAGGAAAAAAGTTAAAATCATGTCATGTTTCTCAACTATAGCAGACCAGAACTTATGTATATCAAACTTACAACAGTTCCAAACTAATCCAAACCATGGAAGTACCACATTCTTATCCATCTAGGCAAATGACCATACCTATGTACATGGCATGGACAAAAACATAACATATTTTCACTTGTAAATCTAGTTGAACTGTTAATCCAGTTTGGTTGAACTGATACAATTCTACCTCCTCACTACTACTTTCAAGTTCTTACTTATAAGTGTGAAGCCAATCAATGTTCTTAGCCACATTCTTCTTCATATAATCTATATTAATTCCAAAAGTCATAATAGCCACATTAATATGTTGATGTTCAGGTGACAACCACATAGGATATTCTTCTTTGACTCAGAGATCAAACAAATTATCTAGAGGACACTCATGAGAATTCTCCTTCACTACTGATGTCATTTCCTGAAAATTTCTTTCTTCTTCAGGTAGTTCTGGCCACAGTGATTCCACATACCATTTCAAGCCACAATCCACAAGAGCATTCTTTTTTTCCATTTCCTCTAGGTAAGAATCAAGTTCAATGTAAATATAGATATCAGGCAGAGTTGATCAATCATTCAGTGTCTTCTTTTAAAAATTTTCTTCTCTCTAAAACTCTCCATACCTATTCTTTGTGAAATCATCAACCCTTCCCACTTTCTCAGTTCTATCATTTCTTTTTGCCTATCAAATTTACCTCAAATAATACACAGTATATTTTCTTTATTTGTTCTTCTTGTCTACACCATATTATAAGCCTGAGAAAATGGCATCTTTTAACTTGTTTTCTTCTTTACTAAGTACTCAAAATTTTCATCACATAAAATAAATTCTAGTATTTATCTTTAAATGTCAGAAATATAAAACAACTAAGTTTCCACTCAATCGTTTCATTTTATAATTGGTTTTGTAATCTATAATTGCAAATATATAATTGGTTTTATCAATGGCTAGCATAATTTTATCAGTGAATATATTTTGCTTTTGCTTATTACCAAGGATATCATTATATGAAATAATTTAGTACTATAAAACATTAGCATTATTGCTGTTTTTATACATCAACTATCCTGAGTTAATAAATGTGTATTTTAAATTTGTGTTATCAATTTATTATATTTCAAGAGAGTTGTATCTATAATGTACATACCTGTTATCAGAATGGTTTTGTCTTCAGAAATTTAAAAAGTAATATTTGTAACAGAATTAACTACACTAGCAAAATAATGATCGTCATTACTTTCTTGTGTTATATAAGAATAGTGAAATTAAACACATAAAGCCAGCAAAACCAATTAATAGTGACATTTAAACCCTATGGGGCTTACTTTAATGTTCATTATAAAATGTTCTACAACAATGTTTTGAAAAGTTAGATTCAAAACCTAACAAGGAATTGTCTATTGCAATCATGAAATGATATACAGATACAGGAGGTAAAATGAGGTCAAGATCATGCTGGCATTTAGTTTGTTTTATGCTTTCATGAATAAAACAAATGTTACAACTTTACAGTGTAAAAACTCATTTTTATTTGATAATCTCCAACTAGGTTTATTTTAATAACTTTAGGAATAGGTATGATTTCTTTTTAAGTAAATGCTATTTTTTAATTTTATTATATTTATTGTAAATAGTATAATAATTGAAATAATATCACTAAAGTGTTATGAAGTGAGGTAAAGTTTTATATCCAAATTCAATAATTAGTCTTTGTTGGGGTCAAAAAGCTATGAATTTTGTGTTTAATGAATATTTTTATTTCTACTTTTAAAATTTAATAATTTTGCTAGATATATTTATTTATTAATATGATTTATATTATTAATGTATAATTAATTTAATAATGATGATTACAAAATAACCTTTGACATCTTAAAACATTTTTTTTTGTTTTGCTTTGTTTTGTTTTAAGATCTGAAGAAATGAATCAGAGGTTAAAATATGGGTTGCTCTATCAGTAGATTCAGTTTTAATACCCATCATCTACATGTTTTCTTACAACCATCTGTAACTCTAGATCCAGTGTCCTCTTCTGACCTCTGAATGCACCAGACATTCAAGTCGTATGTCGGTTTATACAACTTGAAAAACTGTTTATTTTAGTCTTCTGCATTTGTTAGTCATATTTTAAAACAGTTAATTGAGATATCGTAACTGATACTGCTAGTAATTGTATTTAAGTTTAATCTGGACACATTTAGACACTCCTTTTGCTCAGAAAAATAATATATATCAAAAAAATAAAAATGCTATTTTCCATTTAATTTAACAAAATACCAATGATTTGATAAGGGTTAGGACAAATGGGTTGTCCTCAAATACTATTACTTCTGAAATACACAGCCAGTCCTCTTATTAGTTGTAAGATCCAAATTAATTTCATGATTTTAAAGCAAATAGTTTTATAATTTCATTTAGCACTTAGTGATAATACATGAAAAACATAGCAAATTAGTAAGAAAATATGTCTCCTGTTATAATCCTTATGTACAATAGATGAACATAAAGATGAAAGACAAAAATATCAACTTCTTACATTAATTCATAGAGAAGAAGAATGCCATTCTTAAGTGTGTTTTGCTTTGCTCTGCATTTTTTTTTATTGTACACTAATTTTAAGTGCAAATGGCCTGGATTTTTCATATTTCAAACCCAACCCTCAATGAACCAAAAAGACCACATTTCTTAATCATTCCTTAAGAATTCCACATACAGGGAACAAAATGTTCAAAAATATGAGCCTGTAGGGGTCATTCTCATTTAAATCAGCACATTTTACTTCCTGGCACTCATAGATTTGTGGTCATATCACAAATCAAAATGTACTTGGTCCAACTGCATAAGTTTCCATAGTATTTTTACTATAAACAGTATAAAACTCTTCTGTGAATCAAAGAAATATCTTAACTGTATCCCCTTGTAAGATCAAAACAAAAGGAAATTAAGTATGTCCAACAAACAATGGTATAGAATTATTATTCCAAAATGGAGGTATTGTTGCATAGTGACAAGATTCTGGACCAAAACAAGACCAGGGCAAATTCCAAATTCTGTAACTCCATGCATGTTTGTTGTCTAAAGGGTCTATCTTTCCAACTTTGCTGACTTCAACACACTTTTCACACTTCAATGGGTTCCATTAATTGTCTGCAGGTCACTTTCGCAGGTAACCAATGGATCTAGCACCTCTAACATCTTAAAGTAACCAACGTAAACAGAGTTCCACTTTCACAGCTTCACATAATTTCTACTCAGGGCCTCAGTGCAGACACTTCTCTACTACATGCCTAGCTTCAGAAGTTCCACTTCACTAATGGAAGATTCTTCAATCTCCTTATCCCTGTGTCCTTCTTCACTCTGAAGTCAGAAGTATATGGGCAACACTGCCAAGTTCTGCTGCCCTTTGGGGAGGGACTCATCCTTGGGTAACATTTGGTTAAGTTTTGATTTGTTGCTGGATTTTAAGAACAAAAAAAAATATATGTTAGCTCAAAGGTCTTTTCACAAGATTCCAGATTGCCTTGATAGTAACACTCACTATATTCAATTTAGCATCAGACCTCTCCTTAATTTTTGTAGCATAAGCCTTAACTAAAAAAACTACATTTCCTGGTGCTCCTTTTCTCTTTAAACTGTAAAATTAGTAATTATTTTTTTTCTGCTTGCTATTTTTTCATTTTAGGATTGCATAAGTGTTTAATAATAATCATGTGACTGAGTCACTATTAGGTGGTCTTGAAATCGTTGCCTTTGCCAACATAATTAGTCCAAAGCTTTGCACTTTTACTTCTCAGATGCTTAGTACAAGGACAAAAGTGGTCATATTCTATTCCAAAATATCACAAAAATCTCTAGCCTATTTGCTAATATTGTTCCATTCTAAAACTTCCTAAGCTGAGTCTCCAGAGTCTACATGTTTTTCAGCAGTACTGTCTACCAGGATGGCCCATGAAATCCTGCTCATAGTGCTCATATTTTAATGTCTAGTTTATTACTTATATGATTGTTATCATCTCTTGATATCTAAAAAAGAATTACAGTTTCATGCTGTACTTTTTTCTTCTCACTTAGAAGGGAAAAGACTTATTGAAGTTTTCATTTCTCATATCATTATAGTTAATATTTGTCAAGTAATTCTTTTTCACTGCTAAATTCCATTACCATACTTTGGATTGAATTATCCATTTCATTCATCTCACTCTTTTTATTTTTGCTGCTGTGATTCTGGGGAATATTCATGTCTTCTTTGAGATTTTCAAACTTGGTTAGAATCATTCCTTTGAATTTTTGTCTGGAAGTTCCTAAAAATTGTTTTCACTAGAGATTATTAATGTGAGACTAGTATTTGGGGAGTAGAAATGTTTTTTCTGTAGTTTTTGTTTCTGGGTTGAGAAATGAGTATCTGATGTTAGGTTTCTAGTTGAGTGTGTCCTTATTTCCGGGACAAGTCACCTCTTGACTCAGTGGAGTCATTTGTAAATTCAAGGAGGAAATTAACTCCTAGTAGGATCGAGATATCAGGCTCTGCTGTGAGTTCGATACTGAGGCGTGCAGGCTCTAGTCAACATTCCCTTTGTCTGTCAGCTGTGCCGTGTACTGAAGGCATCAAAGCCGGGCGCCTGTAGAAACTATCTCTTGGCTATGTGATCTGACCCTGGGTCTCCTAGCCCTGTTGGCATCTTGAAAGTTTCCAGCAGGGAAACAATGGGGACCCTGGTATGTTCAAAATAAAGAGTGTATCTAATTCATTTGAATACATTAGTAATGCTATATAATGTGTCTTTTGGTCTCAGTATTGTAGTCATATTCTTTGTCATTTGCCAACTCCCGCAATAGAAATTGGTTCACAAAAGAAGTGGAATATTCAATGTTATTTTGAATTAAGACAGGAAATTATAAGTAAACATGACATCAGTGTCAGAAATACGTTAAAACCTATAGCAATGGAAAAAGGCATTGCATTCAAATAAGAATAAACACTTAATATTAATTAATGGAGTTAAATAAAGAACTGAAAGTAAATTCACACCTAGAAAGTTTTGACAAAATTTGTTAAGAAGACACATTGGAGAAAAGAACAGGATCATCAGTAAATGACATAAGGAAATTAAATATTCTCATATAGAAAAACTACACTACATCCTTGTCTCTCCTTATTGACAAAATGTGCTAAAATGGACTAAATATTAATATGTAAGAGTAAACTCTGAAACAACTTCGAGAAAACAAAGATAATAGACCATTCTGTAACTAGCTCCTGCTAGCGCTGCTACTGATGTTGCTGCTGGTGCTGAGACTGCCCAGGACCTTGGCTGGAGGCCACCTGTCCCCCGGCCCACCCCGCTGCCGCTGCTGGGGAACCTCCGCTGTACTCGGGGCTCTTTTGGCTAAGTAAGAAGTATGGGCCTGTGTTTACCATACTACTGGGCCCCTGGCGCTGTGTGGTTGTCCTGGTTGGGCATGATGTTGTATGAGAGGCCTTGGGAAATGTAGAGGTACAAGGGACAGACAATGTAATCCTTTGACTTTGCCATTGGAAAACTCCCTGAGGGGCTTCTCTCAGGCCCCACGGCAAATTCAGTTCAGTCCTTTCCTGCCAGCCTGGAAGAAACACCTTCCCAGAGAAATTAAATAACCAAAGGCCTATTGTAAAAAACCATACTGCTCGAGGTGATAGAACAGCTATAGCAGAGAGAACAAAAAATTCATGAGAAATCATAAAGTGAATGGTTTACCTTTACTTTAAAATGGTTAAAAGACAAGCCTGTATGGGTTCTGCAATGGCCTTTACAACAGAGAAACTAGAGGCCTTAGTACAGCTGGTACTAGAGCAGTCAAATACTAAGCATATTGAAGAATCAACCAGCCCTTGAAATTCTCCTATATTTGTTATTAAAAAGAAATCTGGTAAGTGGAGAATGGTAACAGACCTTAGAGCAATTAACAAAGTAATTCAGCCAATGGGCTCTCTACAATCTGGAATTCCTTTACCTACTCTGTTACCTAAAGGATGGCCTCTTATAGTTATTGATTTATAAGATTATTTCTTCTCCATACCCTAACAAGAAAGACAGAGAAAAATTTATCTTCAGGGTTCCTACTTATAATAATTCCCAGCCAGTCAAGAGATATTAATGGAAGTTTTTCACACAAGGAATGTTAAATAATCCAACCCTGTACCAATATTTTGTATGACAGCCATTGGAAGAAATACATAAACAATTTCCTAAATCTATAATTTATCATTACATGGAAGATATTTTACTAGCTGATTCAAATGCAGATACCTTATAAAGAATGTTTGAAAAAGTAAAGATTAACTTTAATTTTTTTCAATGCTAATGAGAAAGGAACAACAGCTGTGGAGATATATTGGACAATAGAAAAACCTGCAGAATTAAATCAACCTGTATACTTTAAAGATGTGCTGACCTCAGAATGGAAACCAGGATATGCATTACATTGAGGATGAGGTTTTGCTTTTGTTTTTTCTACAGGAGAACAAAAGCTATGGTTACCATCAAAATTGATAAAGGAAGCTATGGTTATCATTAAAATTGATAAAGGAAGCTATGGTTACCATCAAAATTGATAAAGAAAGCTATGGTTATCATTAAAACTGATAAAGGAAGCTATGGTTACCATCAAAATTGATAAAGGTTCGATTTGAACAAAAGAGATCTCTTAATTAGAAGAGGTGATAGTTCGTCAACCAGCATGACCATTCAATTTAAACTAACTTATACCACTAACAAATGCTTTTCATTTAGTCAGATTTAACTTGCCTAAAGGGAACTTCCCCAAAGTTAGGGTTGGAGAAGGGATTTTGTTTTTGTCTTTCAGGAGAACGAAGGCTAAGGAATCTGAAGAACACTGGACAAACGAGACAGCTGAAGAAAAAGGACAAATCATCCAGAAAAATATGTTCCAAGAAAAAGAGTAAATTAGCCTATTAGTATATCATATATCTACTAGGATAAAATTTTATAAGTCTTCCTAAATTTTTGTTTCTGCTGTTCTCTACAGACATATAATGCAAATGATCTTTATGTAGTCTCAGTTCAATTGAAAATTAAAGCTGGCCTTGGAGTTAGAACATGGCTCTCCCCTTCTCTAAACCCAAACATACTTGATAAAAGACAATGCAAAATCTCTATACCATGTTAGAAGAGCCACCTGATATGGGACAGAGGAAAAACTAAAATTAAAGGATTATTCTATTGCTACTAATCTAATAATTCTTTGGTTTTATTTTGATTCTTTAAAACTTTGCTTAAGGTATGAATTTTATATCAATATTTATAAGATTTATATACATACATGTATTTACTTATTTTAAACTTTTGTCATGATATTAATGGTAATATAAAGTACTAACTAATCCTAGAAAAAAGGCTTCATCTAGATTCCTGTACAGGATTTTGGGTTTGCATCTCTATCAGTTTTGTGCAGGGAACAATGACCACACCTAACAGCAATTTTGAAGTCTCCAAAAAGAAGAGGGGGCCCACAACAATGATTCCATTAGAACAATGATAATGTCACCAAGCTGACAAACACCACCCAAAGGTCGACTTTTGACTACAAACTACTCAGGACAATTTCAAGATGGTTAGCTGAGATGATTCAGCTTCACAGACTACTCAAGCAAGGACTTGAGACAAGTCCTGCAATTTCCCATTATGCAGGGACTGGACAACATATCATATAGTTAACTCTCCCAGAACTTGGCAATTAATCCCCAAATTTTCTTTTCAGGATCCCCTAAAGATGCCTTCACCCCCAGACAGCAGGAAGTAATTTTAAGAAAAGGACACCCACATTCCCAAGAGGTGGAGCAGGTGATTTTTGGTCATTCAATGGTTTATAGATAATTGTCATTGTTTAGGATGGTTGGTTACAAGTTGTTATTGTTAATGGTCAGGAAAAAGGCTAAACAAAGGAGATTAGATTTAAGGTTCTTGCTTGAAAAAAAAGAAAAAGAAAAAAGATGATATAGATAAGGGGTAGATTATTGAACCTACTCTGAAAAAAAAAGAGAGATATAGAAATAATAGGATAAAAGGATAGATTATTGAATCTGCTCTGAAAAGAAAAAAGAGAGAATATGGATATGACAAGATAAAAAGGTAGATTATTGAATCTACATTTAGAAAGCAAATACTAGTTTTAAATATTTTACATTGGATTGGATTTTTGTATATTGATACAAATTTGGGATTGATTTTGTTAGAAAATACTGTACATATATTTCTAATCTTGTTCAAAGTATATATATGTATGTGTATATATACACATATATAATACATATATTATACATATACAGTTCATTTAAAAAATGATGCAAATTGCTAGTCCTTGACAGTTATTATTACCAACTAATTAGGATATAAAGAAATGAAAGTTAGTAGTTGATCCTTACAATCAAACTTATAGTCATATTAGGTATTTTTTCAAGGTCAAGCAGAGATATATCTTAGATATACAGGTCATCTTCAAACACTTCAGAGATCTACAGAATATGGCTTTAAGATATTTTAATAACATAGAATTTTTTTTTTCTTTTTTGTGACAACAAGACATGTCTGTTCCTGGAAGCACCAATCTACTTCAGAGAAGATGATGGGTGTTGAAGAAATTCCTTATGGAGTTTTCTTTCACTGTGGCAAAAGTTAGCCACTTGACAAGAAAATACCCTTGCCTCCACTGCTGACAGTATTCTGTCCAACATGGACAAGTAGGTCACAAAAGAAAGGACTGCCAATCCTTGCCAAGACAAGGGAGGAAGGCTGTTTAGAAAATCCTGCTTCACAAACGAGTGTCAGATATGCTAGGTCTGTAGGTTGAAGACGAATGCCCCAATGTTGCAGAGA
The DNA here is from genome assembly GCA_902168325.1 of Peromyscus nudipes. Lineage (NCBI taxonomy): Eukaryota > Metazoa > Chordata > Mammalia > Rodentia > Cricetidae > Peromyscus > Peromyscus nudipes. Next base: position 28,544 of record CABHPH010146506.1, on the reverse strand, counting down.
AATCTTGGGTGACTGTCCAGGCAGTCAACTGCTTCTGTCACCTCTCACATTTTTTTTTGGAAGCCTCTTTGCACTTCCTGTTTACTTAGGTAATATTATTTCCTTCTCGGGTTTCTGTGGAAGCTGAAGATTAGATAGTTATAGTTTTCCTTGTTAATTAATTCAGAAAAGAACGTCACTAAAGAGGTGTAAAATGTGTAAGTTTGGAAGATATCAAAAGGTAGTTTTTGGTTGGTAATACAAGATAGGATAGAAAGTGAATTAGGTACATTTTGGACTCACCAAAATAGGATAGATAATGGAATATTTTTGCTGAATTTGTCAAATGCAAATGAACTAGACTTTGTTGATGTATTTATTGCCTGTATATATTATATATAGTTATTGTACTTATTAAATATAGCTTTTCTAATATTAGTTATAACTTTTTACTTTAGATAAAAATAAAAGGAAATGTGATATTTTATTTGTGCTCTAACAAAAAAAGCTTGCCTGGGGATCAGAGGACAAAACTAGCCACTATGTTAAACATAGAGGTCAGGTAGCGGTAGCACACACCTTTAATCCTAGCATTCAGGAGGCAAAGATTCATCCAGATCTCTATGAGTTCAAGACCACACTGGGAACAGAGCCAGGCATGGTGGCACACTCCTTTAATCCCAGCACTAGTTAACCATAGAGGTCTAGAGGTCTGTACAGACAGATAGGAAGTGGTAGAGCTGGGCAGAAAGAGGAAGTGATTAAGCTGGGCAAAGAGAGGAAATAAGATAGCAGGGTGCAGAAAAGTATACAGCCTGAGTACACAAGACAGAGCTCTCTTGGGCTGAGGATTTCCTAGTGGTGGCTGGCTTGCTCTATCCCTCTCATCTTTCAGCTTTCACCCCAATATCTGGCTCTGGGTTTTTTTTATTATTAATAAAACACTTAGAAATTCATATTACACCTATCTCTTTTCCATTTGAAGAAAATAATATATATGCGATCACATATACAAATTTTAATTGTGTATAATTAGAACAAAAAGACATTGTGTGCAATGTTGCTGATGGATAAACACAACATATAAACTGAGGAAAAATAATAAATGTGTGCATACACAAACATGTTTAAGTACACCAAATGCTTCTTTAATTTCATTAGTATAATGACATTTTATAAATAGAAAGGCAATTCCTTTTTTAGTAGAATTATGTCTCATATAGCAAAAGGGGAAAAAATCAGAAATGGACAGAGTTTGATGATCAAATTTTACTAATACTGAATTATTTTTCTCCATGAAAAGTATAAAATGTTCCTTTAAAATCTGTAATAGTATGTTAAATAGAAGATTGCAGAAAGCTGTGAAGAGATGTTTCTTTGAAGCAGAAAAAAAATATCATTGATCATTTTTGACTTTGTTAGAAACTCCAAGAGTTTTGTGGATTAGTTCAAATATTCAGAATTTTAATTCTTCATTCAAAGACTATGTGCAGAACAATCTCTTAGATGCTTATGATTCAAGATGACTTTTTGTTAACCATATAAGTTTCCCCTCTCCTCTAAGTCAAATTTAAGCACACAAATGTGCCCCATGACACTATCCAGTGCAGAATACTTAGAAGAGGGAGAGTTCTGTAACTTTGTTGAATCAGAAAACAGTGTGATCATCTGGCACTAATTGAAATCAAGTCTACACTACAGAGAAAAGAAGAATGAACTTGTCTTTTCTGTGGCAGAGTTGAATATTTACCCTGCTCTTTCATCAGCAAAAACATATATCTCACACCTGCTGTGTTTTCTTTTCCTGTTGAACTTCTACCTAATTAGCAACCATTAAGATTCACACCTGCTGAAGCTTTAGCATTTGCCTACTGCATAGAGCTGTGCTTTTTAACCCTTCCATGTGCCCCTATTATATGAGTGATCTTGATTTCAGCTAGATATATCTTTCAAAGAGAGCAGTTCCTTGTTTGTTGACATCCAAAGTGACTAGAATTTCCCACAGCTGGGAACTCTGAGGAGGCAATTGTTTTTTTTCTGGAATAAGATTTGAAAAGGTGGTAATCCCACCTGCTGCAAGTCTTTCAATTTTGTTTGCTCAAAATTGTTCTTGGAACTGGTATTTGAAATATTCTCTTGCAGTAAGTGCAGCAGTGGTAAGGGAAATGGACTGTGGCCTTTTGTTTTTGTTGTGACTAATGGTCTCATTAGAGGCATTCTCTGGTTGGTAATTGCTGGCATATTGAAATAAATAGGTGCACTGGTTTCTGGACTGGGTGTGGAAAGAAATTAGCCACACAAGTTGGAACATAGCCTGGCTAATTTACACTGAACACTTACAATATAGCCAGTCTAATTGAGTGAATTATTTTCCTCCTGGGAAAGTGTGCTTTTTTTGTAGCTGCCAATGAATACACTTCTGGAAAGACTGGGTTTTGTTGAGAAATTTCCATGATTGTTTCTTTTACTCAGGAAAGAAAAAAATAGGCTGCCATCTACTTTTAGGTAGAGCTGTTTTGTCTTCTTAGTTTACTTCATGTTTGAGTATTTCTTGCCAATGGAATGGAACAAGGGTGAGCCCCAATCACTACTACCACTGAATTTGAAGGTATTTGGGCATACTAGTCAGGCATGATTTCAGAATACACTATTAGTTGATAGTATATTTCTTTTGATCAAAGAGAAAAATCCAAAGAACCTAATATGACTCTCCAAAGTTTCTTTCCTGAATGACCAATCATTATAGTTCACTGAGCTGTAGAGTTGTTAGTTCTGCTTAATTTCAGTGTCTGATATTTTATTATTTGTAAGCTTTTATAATAAAGTTTAAACTATACTAAGAAAATAAAATTGAAAATTCTTGTTAAGTATAATATTTTATTCTTCTATCAGGTAATAGTTTTCAAAGAATTAATTGTAGGAAATTATTAATTATATGTAGCTTTTATTAAAATCATACAAAAGGGCTATTTATTTATTCATGGAAATTCACTATAGTGGCTTATAGTTTTAAAGTACATTATATTTAATCAGCTACACCTTATATGCATATTTATTGATACAAATTTGTGGTTTAGATTGTATACGTAGGGCTGGAGAGTTAGCAGAGCTATTAAGAAATCTTGCTACTCTTGCAGAGAATGGAGGTTTGATTCAAAGAACAGAAATTATGGTTCACAACTGTTCGTAATTCTAGTCCCAGGGCATATGATACCAATAATACACAAGATGCAAGCATTCATGAACATAAAATAATAAAATAAAGAAATGAAAAAGATAATTAACTATATCAATAAAAACTCAGAGCATATATACATATATTATGAATTTAAATGGGATTACTCTACATTCAAAAGAATCTCCTACATAAAAATGAGCACAAAGCTGAAGAGTTCCTAGACCCTGCAGGAGAATATACTAGCATTTTTGTTCTTGTTATTGTTAGATGGACATAGTATCACACTGTCTCAAAATACTTAGGGCTTGTCTTTGGGTTGTTATTGCTGAGACTAAACAACATGACCTGTTGTAGGATATTATTTTAACTACTTAAAGATGTGTTACATTGGTTTATGCTGCAGAATATTACTTTAACTGTATAAAGATGTATTACCTTTCTTCATGCTACATTTAAGGATGGAAAGATGTGTTACATTTGTTTGTGCTGCATTTGTTTAATTACAAAAAGACATGCTACATTTGTTTCACCTTGCCTGTCCAAAGCATCTGATTGGTCTAATGAAAAGCTAAATGTCCAAAAAGAGGAAGAAAGAAAAGGAGAGAAGAAAAGGAGAGAAAAGGAGAGAAGAGACCAAAGAAGACACTCAGGGCAAAAATCCAGGCAGCTACCAGCCAGCCAGGCAGTGAAACTAAGATATACAAAAGGAAAAAAAAAAGTAAAAAGCCATGAGGGAAAAGGAAGATGAAACAAACAAACAAACAAACAAACAGATTAATTTGAGTTAAAAGAGGGAGCCAGAATCGAGCCTGAGCTAGCCTGAGATTTATAACTAATAATAAGTCTCTGTGTCATGATTTGGGAGCTGGGTGTCAGTGTAAAAGAAAAAATCTGGTACAATGACCAAAAAGCAACTGGGATGCAAAGTCTTTACTTGGTTTACACTGTAACATTGCTGTTCATCACTGAAGGAAGTCAGGGCAAGAACTCAGACAGGGCAGGATCCTGGAGGCAGCAGCTGATGCAGAGACCATGGGGGGTGGGTTGCTGTTTACTGGCTTGCTTCTCCTGGCTTGCTAAGCCTGCCCTCGTATAGAACCAAGGACCACCAGCCCAGGAAGAGCACTACCCACAATGGACTGGGGCCTCCCCACTTAATCACTAATTGAGAAAATGGCTTCCAGCCAGATCTCATGGAGGCATTTCCTCAACTGAAGATCCCTCTACTGTGGGATGGTCTGTATGTCAAATTGCTCTGATTGGTCAATAAATAAAACACTGATTGGCCAGTGGCCAGGCAGGAGGTATAGGCGGGACTAACAGAGAGGAGAATTAAGAGAACAGGAAGCTGAGTGAGGCGTCACTGCCAGCTGCTGCCATGACAAGAAGCATGTGAAGATGCCGGTAAGCCATGAGCCACGTGGCAAGGTATAGATTTATAGAAATGGATTATTTTAAGATATAAGAACAGTTAGCAAGTAGCCTGCCATGGCCATTCAGTTTGTAAGCAATACAAGTCTCTGTGTTTACTTGGTTGGGTCTGAGCAGCTGTGGGCCTGGCAGGTGACAGATTTGTCCTGACTGTGGGCCAGGCAGGAAACTCTAGCTACATCCCTCCTCTCAGATGAGTCTATCTTGTGTCAAGTTGGCACAAAAAACAAACAAACAAACAAACAACCCAGCCAGTACAGCACTATACCCAACTTATACCAACAAGTACTCTTATTAAGAGTAAATCTTTACAGTGGAAAACAGTTAACTGAAAGACTCAAAATTGGTCAAAGTGCAGAAAATAACCATCTGTACAGAGATCAACCAAATGTGGGACATCTACATCATAGCCCTTTTCACCAAAGGTCAGCGAACATTGTAGAAAAAGAAAACATGAGCTATAGTTTGGGGAGGACACCGATGAAGTGTGTCTTCTGTATATAACAGGATCATTGTACCCAGGAATTCACAATAGTTGTGATCGCTGGAAGAGGACCTGTGGTTAAGCCTGTCAACATTCCAGGATAAAAGGATGAAGAGTTTATGAAGTCTTACTCTTCCTCAAAAACTATTAACAGCTGATATCTGTTGAGAAATAGTCAATTTTGTTTATGGTTGCATCCCTGGATATGTTGACCAAGCCCCCATGGATAACCCCCAACTCATGTATATAGAGAAATACTAGTTGTACTCAAAGGATGCAGTGTTTGGAGTGAGAATGAACCCCAGAGGCTAACAAGTATTAAGAATAAATCCCAAGTAGGTAGAAGTATTTTAGAAAGCTTAAAGGGATGGCCTTGTTGGAGGAGTTGTAACACTGTGGGTAGTCTTTCAGTTTTGAAAAGCTCTTGCTCTTCCCAGTTGGCTCTCTCTCTTTCTCACACTTGCAAAAAAGAGTCTAGGTTCTTGATTACTGGTTCAGTGCCAGGCCTTCCTTCCTGTTACCTGCTCCCCACTATAAACGAAGGTCACGGATTCTAGCCCTTGGGAACAGTAAGTCACAATAAACTCCTTCGTCTATAAGTCTGCCTTGGTCATGGTATTTTAACACAGCAACAGAAATGTCACTAAGACAAACAAAGTAATAAGATGTGAGAGTAGGAAGGGACATGAGCTACAGGGGTAGTAGTGGTGAATATTATGAAAATCTGTTGCATATATGTATGACAATCTCTAAGAATAAATACTTAGAGAATTAAATAAAATAAAAATTAATATATAAATAAATATAAGAAATAATTAAATAAAAATAAATATTTATCTTATTTTTTCAGATTACAATTGTTCACAACAACTAATTAAAAAGTGGGTCCTGAATTTGACAGGGAGCAAAGACAGACATATCAGAGTATTTAAAAAGTGGTATGGACAGGGGAGATGGTGTATTTATAATCTAAAAAGTAAAACAAAGAAATATCTCTACATTAAAAAATCAGGAATGGCAGAAACAGAAGACTTAATGATTCAACTCTACAGTTTGGAAAATAAACACAAACCAAATCCAACCAAGTTGGTAGCAAGAAAGACAAAAGATCAGAGATTAGTGAAATACACACACACACACACACACACACACACACACACACACACAAACATAATCACACACACAAATAATAATAAAGAATAGAAAAAAAAGTGTTCTTTAAAATGATAAACAAGAGCTGGGCAATGGTGACACATGTCTTTAATCCAAGCACTTTGGAGGCAGATGCAGGGGACTTTGAGTTCCAGGCCAGCCTGGTCTACAGAGTGAGTTACAGGACAGCCAGGGGAAAAAGAAACCATGTCTTGAAAAAGCAAAACATTATTGAGATTTTCAATAAGATTTATTTCATTTTACCTCTTTGTGTGTTAGCAACAATTTGCCATGATATTAAGTAGTTTGCTCTTCTACTGTTCCTTTTATCTTCCAAGACATGCCTTCACATAATCCATTTTAAACTTTTTTCATTTCTTAAGATAAATATGTTATCCATAAATAGAATGTGATGCATATATATATTATACACATATAATATATATAATACATATATGCTATGATATGCATATGTAGTAAATGCCCATTTATTTCTGACTTTGAAATTATCTTTGAAATTTTTGCATAGAAAGTACTCCAAAGCCCACAATTCAATAACAGAAAATAAGGCATATAGGTGGAAGTATGAACATGAAGTTCCTCGTGTCTTGGCTGATCAGGAAGCTGACAGCTGTGCCAGTTTCTAGTGTGTCATAACTTACTAAAACAGCATCCCCAGAAAATTCCAAAAAGCATAGAGGTATTTGACATCCAAAACATAAATCATTCCAAAATTTAGACTAGAATTTACATTTTACAACTCCTGCCTTGCCCATTCTATGCAGTTTCCCCAAATTATGCCTTCTAGTACAAGCAAAATATCATCTATTATAGTTAATTTCTTCATGCTCACTTTATTTTTAATTATAAGGTGTATGAGTCCTACGAGTCCATGAATACATGGCTCTTCAGAGCCAGAGTCTTTTATTATCCTTGAATCTTAAATAATTTGTAGTTGTGAGACATCAGAAATAAGTGCAAAGCATCAAATGCAAGCCCTCTTGAGAAGAAAGTGTTCTTAACTACTGAGATATCCCTCTAGCACTATTATAGTAGTCTTACATGGTGCTTAATTTAATTTCTTTTCCTTTAATCAACTTTTAATTAATTTATAAATTTTTTGAATTTTCAAAATTCTAGGTTCAAAATTTAGCATAGCATATCTTTTAAGTTAGCTAAAAATATCTGAAAATTTTTATGTGAAGCTAGAATATGAGGAATTAAAATCATGCAGCAATTTAGGCATGAGCATGAGACATGGAAATTTGTATTCATGTGAAGGAAAGAAAATGTTTAGTTACACAAATCCAAAATGTCTATAAATGTATTCAAATACAAATTAATGAGAGGGGCAATTCAACCAAGTAAATTTTCAGATTTTTGTGACTGTATCAGTTTTATGGTCAAATAAGTTTGAATAGTGCTCATTCATTCATGGTATTCTTCACTTGACACACATCACTCAAAAATATTATTCCATACAATGCACAAAGCCATAAGCTAATAGATTTGAAGCTCCTATTTTCAAAAAGTTGTATTGTACTTGATAAGCTTAATAATACTTTCCAGGCTAGAAAATCATCTAAAATTGATACAGAAACTCTAGTACACTATTTGAAAAGCAAAGAAAAAAATTGTGAGAGTATCATTTGGAAGAAAAAGGTTAAAATTGTATGTCAACATTAATGATGTTTAACAGTTATTGAATGATTATAATTCAGACAATCTATGGGTTCCATTAACTTACTGAATCATTCACCAGTTATGCCCCAATGATTAGACACTATTATCCTAAAGTTGCCTATATAGATACAAGAGCCAATAACAGTTGCAATCATTTAATCCAAATAGTTTGTGAGAACAAGTATATAAAGAAGCCAGTGTGAGGATATAACTTCATGAGAAACTGTCACATTGCTCCTTAAAATCGAGCAGGTCTTAACATTACAATAATGTAGCCATATAAGAAAGTACAATACAGTGGAGCTAATTAAATACCTCTACATTTTGCAATATAATTATGGGAAAAAAGAAAGGAAAACAGCCTGTGATTAATAGAATAGTTAGAAACAGGATATAAGCTGCATTTCTAAAATTGTGATGGCTAAAAATATAGGATTGTAGAAAAGATATTATTTGAATTTAAGATCACATCAATAGTAATCTGTTGTATTTTAGACCAGAAACATCATTTGAAGCAGGATAATTATATTATGTTTTGAGGCTAAAAGCAATCTCACACAGAGGGAAAGGGGTACAGAATGATAGTAAGGGAAAACTACAAATAGTACCCCTTCTATGTAATCTTTAAAATAATAAACAGAAAATTGCTCTAAAACTAAATCTTGAGAGTAAAGGAAAACTTCAAATAGTATCATTCTAAATAATCTTTAAAATAATAAACTGAAAATTGCTTTAAAATTAAATCTTGAGAAAAAAATTAATGATATTATGTTGAGCTACCCAACCTTTATGGCATTCAATTCTTTTTGTTCTTTAGAATAGCACTATTATAGAGTTCAAGATAACCTTAAAAATTGAAGATAAGTGGGGTTCTAATAGACCTGTTTTAACTTCAATAGAATTAAGTCAATTTTTCAAAGAAAGAAGAGAGGATAAAAATTTCCTTTAAAAGATGGTACCTTTCTGTGCCTATTAATTTTAGTCAGTTCTTTTTCAGTGGAGATAGTTGAAATAATCTGATAAAACTGACAGTATCTGAATTAGGCAAGCATGAGAAAATGGCTGTGACTATTGCTTAAGTATTAGCGTATTAGAAAACATCACTGAGAAAATTATTTGTGGATTATGTGGAATTGTTTTGCGGTCAGAGAGGTGATTTTATTAAATTCCCAATATGTATTCAGGATTCCAAAAGAATAAGACAAAAGGAAAAGTAATTTGAATTTATGGTCAAAGACCTAAGACTAATTATGTAAATTTTAACTTCTAGGAATCCTAGTTACATGCAACATACTTATGCATGTTTATAGGTGATGATAGAAGCTTCTCATTTACTCCTAGCTATGGGCAAGGTTTTAGGTAAGCCCTGTGCTTAGAGTTAGTCAGTTTGTCACTTTCAGTTTTCCCCTTCTTACCCATAATTCATGTAGCAACAAGAGACTTTCCTAATTATACTTTTTTCTTTTCTGCATTTCTTTCTCTCTCTTATAGTTTTATTTATCCTCTTTTAACTGTCTTATGTATCTTTTCCAGAGGAGATAAAGACAAACGTCTATTTCTCTCAGAAAAACAAACAAACAAAAAAACTGATAATGGGCAGGAAGTTAACTTGAGGAAGGACTAACCAAGAAGTCACACATAAGAAAAAATTAGTGGGACTCCACAGGACCCTGAAATAGGATACAAAGGTCATGGATGTGACTGCCTGCTGTTCACAATATAAAGACAATGAGAGTGATCACCGTATCTCAGGGCCTCCAAAAGACAAGAGAAAGAACAATTGGTTGTGGTGAGGGATTCCTAATAGGTCAGACCAAAACAGATTTGGACATTTCTTTTTTATTTTCATTTTTTTATTAAGAAATTTTCTACTCACTTTACATACCAACCACAGATCCCCCTTCTTCCCTCTTCCCACCCCCCCAGCCTTCCCTCCCAACCCAACCCCCATCCCCACATTTTTCAAATCAAAGTCTCCCATGGGGAGTCAGCAGAGCCTGGCACACTCAGCTCAGGAAGGTCCAAACTCCTCCCCCCTGCACCAAGGCTGTGCAAGGTGCCACACCCTAGGCACTGGATTTACACATTTCTTACAGGAAAATGAGCATGTACAGAGAAACCTTACTTTAGTGAACCTTGCCCTAGTGAACTTTTTAATTTAGTAAGGATTAACCATTGATATAATTATATAGATTTTTTTCATAAAATGTGTTCTGATCACATTTTCTTCTCTCAAAAACCTCTCAGATCCTTTCCACCTCCTTATCAACCTAACTACATGTCCTCTCTCTAGTCTCTTTTTTTCTCTTTTTAGGAAGAAAACAAACAGGCAGAACTCAATAATAACAGTGGCCACTATCACAAGCACGAACAACAAAACCATCCAGGAAAGAAAGAAAGAAAAGAGAGAACGGGGAGAGAGAGGGGGAGGGAGAGGAAGAATGGAAGAGAGAAAGAAAGTAAGAAAGAAAGAAAGAGAGAGAAAGAGAGAGAAAGAAAGAAAGAAAGAAAGAAAGAAAGAAAGAAAGAGAAGGAAAAAATATAAGAAACACACACACACAACACACAAGTAAAATCCATAAAAACACAAAATCAGAAACCCCAGAATTCAAGCAAAAGACTAGTAAGACACACATACACACACACAAAAATCCAAAAAATTTAAAAGAACATTATTTTGGCCCCCCTATGCTGGGCATGAGGCATAAATTTCAGGGTGGTTAGTGTAACTAGCACACCTCCATTATAGAAAATTAATATTTTTTGAAAGTGGGTGCCTAGATATTTTCTCTTGCATCTTATACATTTACTAATAACAGACAGAATTTTGAATAAAACATTTTTTCAATCCTCCTTCTGAGATACAATCCTCAAGCTCACCACTTGTGCTACAAACAGAACATCAGCTGAGGCCTCCTTCCCCCCTATGTCCCTGCATCCTGTGATTCCCACAGACCATCACCCATGGCTTCCCCTTCCTCTCTCATTGTTACCTAGCCCTCAACTGGGGTTGACAACCAATGCTCAAACATAGGCAATATATGTCATAAGACCAGGTAGTCTGCCGGTAGACCTAACCCATTCTCTTTCCCCTCCCAAATCCAATCTTCAGGATCATCTCTACCTCTGCAACAGAAAACCAGGTCCAACCCACCCCAACCCTATCTACCTCTCCTGTGGATCCCAATATGTTGTTTTCTCATGGACTTAATGGCTGCACCTGAATCTACTAATATTTTAACTATCTGCAGCCCCATAGCCCAGAAGTCATCAATCTGTCACTCAGGCTGTTGTCTGGCAGAACTTCCAGTCCTGCCAGCATTAGCTCTGCTGCTGCCCCAAAACGTAGTTTTGAAATAAGTCTAACATTGTATTTATCAAGAAAGACCTGAGAGTCAGATGTTGAGTTGAAAACCTGCTATATTAGAGCAGCAAAGAAACAACAGGCAACCTTCATTTTTGGCCAGACCCTGAGCAAGAGAATGTCCAAACCAAAAAAACAAACAAAAAAAAACCCAAAAAACAAAAACAAAAACAAACAAAAAAAAAAACCCCACAAGTCTCCAACTCTCTCCCTACTCCTTCCTGTGTGCCTCGCTATTACTCTTCATTGCTCCTTTGTTCTTTTTATGGCTATTTCCTATCAACTAATTGATCTTTCCTACCATGAGCCAAGGTTAATTTGGTTAACACAGTCTTGGGTTTCACAATGCAATCAAATACCCCACAACATTTTCCCCTTTTTGTCTAAATAAAAAAGAAAGATTTTTAACTCAAACGTAGTAAAAAATACATACAAAAAGATCAATTATCAGGTAAGAAATACATTCACAATGTCTAGTCTGTTAGTATTTAGCAAATTTAAGGAAAGCATTCTAATATCTATATTATTTTGGTGAGTCCAAAGTTTTGTACCTAAGTCATTTTCTATCATCATTTGTATTAGAGTTGCTTTTTAGTAGATTCAATAATCTACCATTTTATCCTATCATTCCTATACCTACCTTTCTTTCTGGTTATCCCCATCCCTGTTTTTTGACACTAGATAGAAGAGAATGAAGGATAGAGGAAATAATGAGAAAAGTAAGAAATCCATTAATCTAATCTCTTTTGTTTATATTTCTGCCTGACCATGATCATAACAATTGCAACTAATCCCCCTCAACAGTGACAAACATACATAACCCACCTAACAACCAATAACTACCCACCCTACATCTTGGGAATGTGGGTGTCCTGTTGTTAAAATTACTACTTGTAGTCTTGGGGTGATTGCAACTCTAGGGGACCCTGAGAAAATGGGGATAATTGTCAAGTCCTGTGAAAGCTAGCTGTATCAATTGTTGGCCAGTCTTTGTGTGATAGGAAAGTGTAGAACTTATTTGAACTACTAGTTAGAGTAATCTGTGAGGCTGGACCATCTCAGCTCGACGGTTTAAAGTTGCCTAAGCAGGTTGTAATCTGAAATTGATCTTTGGGTGTTGTTTGTCAGCTTAATTGAGTTACTACAGTCCAGGTGGATTTGATGTTTCAGGGCCCAAGACCTCAAAGGTTGCTGTTAGGAATGGTCATAGTTCATTGCAGAAAACTTAAACATTTAAAATGATCATATTCTGCAGATATCTGAAATGTCAGAGGACCACAATCTATTAAGTACATCTGGGGTAAACAAACTAGGTTCCTAATTACCTGTTTCAGACTCAAACCCAAAAACACATACTTGAAGCTAGGATGAAGGTTAGTACTCTGTATGACTATTAATATACTAACAGAAAGAATATATATATCTTATAGATGTTGAAATAATATTTATATATATATATTTTTTTTTTGGTTTTTCGAGACAGGGTTTCTCTGTGTAGCTTTGCGCCTCTCCTGGAGCTCACTTGGTAGCCCAGGCTGGCCTCGAACTCACAGAGATCCGCCTCTGCCTCCCGAGTGCTGGGATTAAAGGCGTGCGCCACCAACACCCGGCTAAAATAATATTTATATCTTAAAAAAAGTTTTAAAGACTCAAAATAAAACCAAAGGATTATGAATTAGGGGCAATATAATAGTCTCTTAATTTGGGGTTTCTTTTGTCCCATACCAGTGGCTCTTTGGTTATGAGACAGATATTGTGGATTTTCCTTTAACGAGTATGCTTAGGTTTAGTGAAGGAGAGAGCCATGTACCAACTCCAAATCCATCTTTGATTTTTAATGGAATTGAGATCACAAATAGACTATTTTCCTTTTGTATTTTTAGAGAGCAACTGTTGTTGATAGTTTTTAATTTTTTTCTATTTGGAGGACACACCACCCTGCTCCAAAATAAATCACACATTGAGGTTTATTCTTAATTATAAATGTCCTGCCTTAGCTTGGCTTGTTTCTTGCCAGTTTTCTTACCTTAAATTAGTTCATCTACCTTTTCCCTCTGGGCTTTTACCTTTCTCTATTTTTGTGTACCTTTCATTATTTCATTTTTAATTTTTTTTATTGAGAGATTTTCTATTCATTTTACATACCAACCACAGATTACCCTGTCCTCCCTCCTCCCTCCCCCAGCCTTCCCCCCAAACCCACCCCCAATTCCTACCTCCTTCAAGGCAAGGTCTCCCATGGGAAGTCAGCAGAGCCTAGTACACTCAGTTGAAGTAGGTCCAAGCCCTTTTCCTGCACCAAGGTTGCCCATAGTGTCCCACCTTAGGCACTAGGTTCCAAAAAACTGGCTCATACACTAGGGACAGGTTTTGATCCCACTGCATGGGGGTCCCCTAAGCAGTTCAAGTTAAATAACTGTCATGTTTATTAAGAGGGCCTAATCCAGTACCATGGGGGCTCCTCAGCTATTGGTCCACAGTTCATGTGTTTCCACTAGTTTGACTAGTTGTCTGTTCTTTTTCCAGTCATGGTATCAATATCCCTTGGTCATAGAACCCCTCCTCTCTTTCTCTCAAGGATTGGACTCCTGGAGCTCTGCCTGGGACACAGATTTGGATCTCTGCATCTGCTTCCATCAGTCACTGGATGAGGGTTCTATGATGACAGTTAGGGTATTCAGCCATCCGATCACCAGAGTAAGTCAGCTCAGGCACCCTCTTGACTATTGCCAGTAGTCTATGGTGGACTCATCCTTGTGGATTCCTGGGAAGCTCCCTAGAACTCTGGTTTCTCTTCAGATCATATAAATCTTTCATCTTTCATTATTTCTTACTCCATGACTTTCTTTGTAGCTGAGTGACTGGCCCCTGATGACCTCCTCCTTCTCTAGCTACACCTTCTTCTTCCCTCTTCCCAGATTTCTCTTCTATTAATTCTCTCTGCCTGCCAGCCCCAACTATCCTTTCTCCTGTTTTGCCATTAGGCATTTAGTGCTTTATTAGACCATCAGGTGTTTTATACAGGCACAGTAACACAGCTTCACAGAGTTAAACAAATACAAGATTAAAAAAAAGTAGCAAACCTTAAAATAATATCCCCAACAAGCAACAAAAATAAAACTTATTTAGGAAGATTTCTGGAATGCTACCATTGAAAAATTTCATTAGGTCAATTTACTGTTTTTCTTGGGACCTTTTCTCTTGATGATTTGTCTTCTTCAGATGTCTCATTTGTCCAGTGGTCTCCAGATTTCTTTGGTTGGATGCTTTTATTGTTCTGAAAAGACAAAAACTAACCCTGCCCCAACCCAAACTTTGGAGAGTTCCCTTTTGGGGCAGGGTATATCTTTGTTAAGGCAAAATGATTTTTGGCAAAAGAAAAAATATTATTTTTAGTTATTTCCATACCTGATCAAATGAAAGGCATTTGTTAGTCTTATAAGTTAGTTTGGATTGAACGAACAATCTATTGGATGAACTATTGGCTCTCCTAATCAAGAGGTCTCTCCTGTTGGAGTGTAATCTTTACCAATCTTGATGGTATCCATAACTTTTCTTCTTCTGTAGAAAAAAAAAAGAAAGAAAAACCTCTTCTCCAACATAACACATATCCTGGTTTCCATTCTGAGTTCAAAATATCATTAAAATACACGGGCTCATTTAATTAAGCAGTGTTTTCTACTATCCAATGTCTCTCAGCAGCTGTTGTTCCTTTTCCATTAGCATTTTTTTTTCAAATTAGTAAAACACTGTACAATCTACCTCTGGGGCTCTTTAACACCTCTTTTGCTTTATTAAGCATATCTTTTACAGGGTGATTATACCTGTCTATAACTGTTTCTCCTGTAGGTCTGAGTGATATAGCTGTAGTATGCTTTATATTGTAATATGTAAAAAAAATGTTTCATTTTACTAGAGACATATGCTGCAGCACTGACAGTCTTAATTTGTACAGATATTTCCATAATAGGCACAACATCTTACAGAATCAGCCTTTTCAGAATTTAAAGCATTTGCCCATTGAAATCATGAATATGCATTTATGGTATGGTGCTCATATTTTGATTTTCCGAACTCTGCAAAATGAAACACATCTTTCTGCCAAATTTTACTTCCTTATTTACATTTTGGGTTACTTCACATAGGAAATAGGGTTTGATTATTTAAAGAATAAGCAGGTCATTTTCTTGTAATTTCCTTGGCTTGTTACCTTTTGATGGAAAACTCTTTCAACAAAACATTGCTATTAACATGGTGTTTCTTATATTACTCTGAGGATTTAAGCACATTTCCTATTAAAAGCTGTTCAATTTTATCATTACCTAGTGCCAAAGAGTCTGGTAGTCCTGTATGTGTGTTTTATATAATGGATGATATCTATTTATTATTACTTGTTGTAGTTGAATAAATATCAAAGTCAATTCTGAATCATCTGGAATAAAGTCAGCAGTTTGAATATGTAAAACTTCTCTTTCTGCATATTGAGAGTCAGTAGCTATATTAAAAAGTTTGGAAAAATCTAATAATACCATGAGAATACAATATAATTCTGAGTTTTGAACTGAATAATAAAGGCTTTGAGCCACTGTACGTATTTTTCTTGAGTTATATCCTGCCTTTCCTGATTTAACTGCATCAGTATAGAAGGTAGGGGGCTCCAGAAATTGTTCCTTTATTATAGAGGGAGAATCCAATTAGTTCTTTTTATAAATTGAAGTCTCTTGCTTTTGAGATATTGATTGCAAATCTCTGCCAAAAAATTCCTGTGATCTCTTTGCCAATGTTCATTTTTTTTAGTCCATAATTAGGCCATTTCAGCATTAATTAAAGGTACCAGAATTGATTTTTGGTCTTTTCCTCATAATTGATAAAGTCTCAATTTTCCTTTCAGAATCAGTTCAGGAACATTTTCTCCATAGGCCTTTAATTTTTTACTTAGTTTTTTTGGTAAAAATATCCATTCTAAGATATTATCTTCTTTCTGTATAAGAATTCATGTAAGAGAATGAGTAGAAGGTAGAATGACTCGAATATAATCATGATCTGGACCCAAGCAATCCAAAAGTGCATCCTGTAATTTCTTTTCTACCAGAGAAAATTCTCTCTCAGTCTTAACTGATAATTTTCCTGAATTATATATGTCCTTATCATCTTTGAAGGTTTGAAATAAGTTACTTAGCTCTTGTATAGCCACAGCCAGTTAATATGTCCCAGAAATTTTTTGAAAAACATCAAGAGTTTGTAATTGAATTCCCAAATTTTACTTTTTTTGGTTGAATTTTCTGTAGACCTATTTTATATCCTAAATAATCAATAGAATCTCCTCTTTGATTATTTCAGGAGCAATTTGTAATCCCCAACATGACAATATTCTCTTTACTTCATCAAACATTTTTTCTAATATATTTGTGTTGGAATCAGTCAGTAAATTATAAATTAAGGAAACTGTTTATTAATTATTTCTAATGGATGTTGTACAAAATATTGACACAAGGAGGGCTTGTGTAACATTCCTTATGGAAAAATTTTCATATGGTACCTTTAACAGTTTGGGAATTACTAAAAGCAGCACCGTGAAGGCAAATTTTTCCTCTATCTTGTTCTTATAAAGGTTTAGTAAAAAAGCAGTCTTTTAAATCAATCACTATAATAGATCATCCTAAAGTATGATCTATTATAAAGAATAGACAGACATTCTAAGATGTAAAGGGTCAATTAGCTGAATTATATCTCT
The DNA here is from genome assembly GCA_902168325.1 of Peromyscus nudipes. NCBI lineage: Eukaryota > Metazoa > Chordata > Mammalia > Rodentia > Cricetidae > Peromyscus > Peromyscus nudipes. Next base: position 11,539 of record CABHPH010146506.1, on the reverse strand, counting down.
GAGACCTGTTATCATTTCTCCATTTTCTAGAGTTCTTTTTAATAACAAATAAAGAAAATTCCAAGTGTTGATCAATTCTTCAATATATTGAGCATTTAGCTGCTCCACTACCAGCTGTTCCAGTGCCTGTATATTTTCTGATGTCAAAGGCCATTGTTATGTCCAGAAGGTTTGTTTATAGACCATTATAAAGGTAAGGCTGTTGACACCTTTGAAAGAGCAGTAGATATTGTATCTTGCTGATGAACAACCTGAATGCTTGCTGACTATTCTTTAGAATACATTTCAATATTTTTCTCAGAAACATACATTAGTTTATGGCTTATTTCTAAGATTGGAGGAATGTTAATCTGGGTATTACCTTGTTGTAACAAATATCATCTCCATAAATTCATTGCTATGTTAAACACATGACTTTAATTTTCCTCTCTGTCCTTTTGATCCTATTCACTTGACCCATCTTGCTCTTTGTTTATCTGAGAAAAAGTTCCAATCCATAAAAGCTGACCATTTACTTCAAGAGGCTAATTTAGATGGCAAAATTTTGGTACATTTTTTGTTACATCTGTCCCTGTGTCTACCAAGCCTTCAATTTCAGTGTCATTTATTTGTATTTTTAACTTTGTTCTCGGACCATTTACAGCAGCTTGGCAAAATACTTGTTTTTTTGGTCTGTCTTGAATATTTTATTTTCTGTACTGAAGCTCTTCTGTTCTTGATCACATCCTGAACAATGTTGTTTTAATAACAGACATTAAGTCTTTTAATTGCTCTGTAGATGATTTCTCCAATGCTGGCAGTGAATGGTTGAACCAATCATTTAAACTGTTGTACTACAAAAGGCCAAGTTGTGATTATCAAATTCAGTGTCTTTGAAACTAAGCATATTTGTAGCATGAATTGTTAGAAGGTCTTATTAATAAAAACAGACCTGGAGCCAGGGATTGGGGTGAATGCTGAAGGATCAGGGAAACAGAACAAGCCACATCAAACCTCATCTTTCCAATTCCTCAGCTGATCTTGTTTCCTTAGACTGAAAACATCTGAATCCTCATACGAATGGATCTCAGCTGGACTGCTGCTAAAAGCTAAAAGGTTAAAAAGACTCTAGTTCCTGTTCCTCATGCCTTATATACCTTTCTGCTTCCTGCCATAACCTCCTGGGATTAAAGGCATGTGTCACCATGCATGGCCTTTTCCAGTGTGGCTTTGAACTCACAGAGATCCAGACAGATCTGTATCTCCTGAATGCTAGGATTAAAGGCATGTGCTATCACTGCCTAAACTCTATGTTTAATATAGTGTCTTTTCTGTTCTCTGACCCCCAGATAAGTTTATTGGGGTGCACAATGTATCAATCACACATATTGGCCTTCATTTAGAAACTGATCTTGGGAAATACTAATGCCTCTAGCTCTATTCCATTGTTCTATGTACCTAGCTTCCTCTGTCTACCATGCTCACCACTGTAACTGAGGGCCAACTTCCAATATTGTTGTAGTTATTTTTTTTCCAGTCTTGGAGGATAATTCCACTCTGAGTTGCCCATGTATTATATATCTACTTCACATAAGGTGAATGCATAGAATATGAAACAACTACTTTCTTAAATTTCAACAAATCTAATATTTCTATAAGATTCAATTTAACTTCTCAATAATCTCAGGGATGTCTATCTTCTTCTGGTTGTTTTTGTACAGTACCTTTTTTATAACTAGGTCTTTCTAAGATGTATCTTATAATTAGTCTTTCTAAATTTATATCCAATCAATAGCAAGTCCTTCTAAAGCTTTCATCTTATCAATAGAAATATTTTTATGGTTTGTGTCTTGTCAACAGTAAGTTTTTCTAAGGCCTGTACCTTATCAGCCAAATTTTCATATTTTGCTCAGTTATCAAACCACTTTTTAAGGATAAAATATGAATTATCAAACTAATAGTAGTTACAATCAGCATTATGCTAATACCAGCTAAGTAGGTTATCCTGTCATTTATTTTTTTTCCATTTTCAAGCCATCCATAGAAGCACTATACAGAGTCCTAACTCCCTGCATTATGACATTTCATGTTCTTTTTATTGTTGTTGTTTTGTTTTGTTTTATTTTGTTTTGTTTTTCAAGACAGGGTTTCTCTGTGCAGCTTTGCGCCTTTCCTGGAACTCAGTCTGTAGACCAGGCTGGCCTCGAACTCACAAAGATCTGCCTGCCTGTGCCTCCCGAGTGCTGGCATTAAATTTGTGTGCCACCACCGCCTGGCAACATTTCCTGTTCTTAATGTGGGAAATATTTTCTTTTTAATATTACTTAATTCATTTCTTAAGAATTTCCCAGATATCTCACCAAATCTGCTGACTTCTCAATTTGCCCTCTGCAGTGATATCAAAGGTGAGCTCTGGGTCCCTTCTGTAATTCCCAAGCACCAGCCCACTCTCTGAAGTCCACTCAAGGAGTCCCTTTGAGCAACACCTCTGTTGGAGCAGAGCCTTGTGAAAGCGGCAGCCAACTGCAGTGGTATTGGCTGGTGTGACTTCTCTCTTCATGTGATCATGACCCATGTTGGAACACCAAATGTTTTTTTCTAAGTTAGTGATTGCACTGGAATCTGCTGATATTTTAACTATCATCTGCAGCCCCATGTCCCCACAGCCACTACCCTGATGCCTAGGCCATGACCTGGCTAAGTCTCTATTATGCTATTTGCCAATAAAGATTCAGGAGTTTGATGTTGTGGTGAAAACCTGGTAGCTCAGCATGGCCAAGAAGCAATCAGCTGGCATTCCTTTTTGGACAGAGACACAGTAAGAGAGCATGTATTAAGCTGTCCTAAACCAAGAAGACCACAAAACTCTAACTCTCTCCCTACTCCTTTCTGTGTGTCTCTCTATATGTCTTCCTGGCTCTTTTGTACTTTCTGTGGCTAATTCCTTTCAACTAGTTGTTGACTCCTCTTCATGATCCAAGGTTGATTTTATTAATAGTCTTGGATTGTACAGTAAGATCAAATATCCCACAACCCCAATCTTAAGAGCGGTCCTTAGCACTGCAACAGAAAAACTCCCTATAGTCTCCCCTTTACTCAGCCTCCATGATCATCAGGCATTCAGTACACCAGTCAAAAAGGACAGAAACATAGAGACAACACTCTCTTGAACTCCAGAAAGGACACAGTTACCAATGAAAAAAACACCCACCAACAAAGACAAACCCAGAAATCAGCAATTAGACCTGTAATCACCCAAATCCCAGATGCCTAAATTCCAGACTAAGAATACAATCAATAGCACCAAGGACAACAAACATGTCCTCACCAGAACCCAGAAATTCTGTCACAGCAAGAGAGATTTGAATATTCACCATTATGCAAGTCTCATAAGATGGCACTATCATGCTTCAAGGTCTTCCTCAGAGACAGAAAGCTGAACTTCCCATGGTGACACCATTACATATTCTCATTTTAGTAGAATATAGATATTGTATGTGAGGACTGTACAATTCACTGTCATAGTCACAACTTCAGATTTATTTTTTTAATATTTTTATTTAATTTTATGCTTGAAATTATAAGTAAAACATTTCTTCCCTTCAAATCATAACTCTCCTTACTTTTCTTAAATCAATGTCCTCCTTTTTCTATTTTTTTTAAAGAAAGAAGCACATTCAACTTTAAGAAGATATCATGATGAAATTATTCTAAACTGTGAGGTTTGCTCATTTCTTCAGGAGATAGGCATACCTCTGAATATCAGTTAGCTCCTGAGCCTAGGCAATGTTCCTTTTGATTTGATACCAAAACCAGTGCAGGAATTAAAATTCTGATCATCAAGTTCTGTTTACTGTGTAGGTAATATGTTATTACTGTGTAATTAATATGTATTAAAATTGCTGGATATGATATGCTTTGCCTCTTTCAAGTTAAAACAACCTCTGCAGTTGATTTATTAGCTAATAAAGAAATCTCACATTTTTAATCAAAAGAAATTCATCCATATAAATGGCAACATTGGAAAATATACACACTAGTCACTATGGCTTTTCTTCCTCCTATACAACACTGAGTTTTAATTTTACACCTGTTCATGTGTTACAGACAAGAGTGCAAGAGATGAGTCAGTTTTGGAAATCTTAGACAATAAAAGATTTATACAATATTTTACAATGCACTAAATACTCATTTTTTATTTTGAATGACTATGCATGAAGCATATAGAACTATTCAAAATAATCAAAGAGAATTAAAAAACAGCTACCCTTTCTGGCATAGATTATTGTTGTTGATAAGAACTTTAGTTTAATTTAATGCAACTTTGGCTTTAAACAAAGCAATTGATAATGCTTCCTATTTTCCTCTTTCAGTAGGGATGGCAGATCTATTGCTTTACTCAGTAGCAACCAAGGACATAAGAGCACTTAAATGTCCACAATCAAAGAGCATTGTGATGATCTCAATGTCTAGCTATGGTTCTGTTATTCCCGGCTTCAACTGTCTAAAGGTCTCTTTAATTTCTCTATTGATCTGATCATTGATTAAAATGCACTATTTCATACCTCCAATAAATGGGCATTGTTCCCATTTATACATGTTTATTAGAAAGAAGAAGTATCCCTTTGAAAAGACTACTTCTGAGTCCACTGAATTGGTTCCAAATCCCAGGAGGCTTTGCTGTGTCTTCAAGCCAGTCAGTCAGTCTTGTAATGGAATACCCATTTACTCTCGTCCTTCTAATGATACACTTTTGTATATTCAGTGCTTAATATATATATATATATTTATATATAAAATATATAAATTTTATATATTATATATAAAATAGGGTTTATTTGGCTTATTAATTGCAGTCCAGACATTAGGAGAAGCCAAGCTAAGAATTCAAAGCCTGAACTTGGAAGGCAGGAACTAAAGCAGACCCCATGAACACTGATTACCAGGACGCTTCTCATAGTTTTCACAACCTGCTTTTTTTAAACAACCCAGGACCACATACCCGTGAGGTTCACCACCCACCATAGTCTGGGTCCTCCCACAGCGTTCATCAACAAAGAAAATACTGTATAGACTTGCCTATAGGAGATCTGATGAAGGAATTGTGTTGTTGTTGTTGTTGTTGTTGTTGTTGCTGCTGTCTTTTTTTTTTTTGAGGTTCCTCTTTTGAGATAAGTCCAAGTTTGGGTCAAGTTGACAAAATGAAATCAACCAGCATATTTTTTTGGATGGATGATTTAAGATATTTTTAAGGATAACTTGTATGAAACTTCAATATTCTGTACTTTTATGTTCTAATGCTTTATTGATAAATGCAGATGTTTATCGAAGCAGATACTTTACTAATTTTTGTAAGTTGTCAGAACTCTGTTACATATTTCCTTTGATATTGCTTTTACTTTTTAATACATTTGTGCTTATTCACACCTGACATTATAAGACATTATGAAGAAATGACATCCCAACTTTCTTAGTTAGCTTTGTGTTACTGGTACAAAATATTTAATCAACTTAAGAGGGAGACAAGTTTATTTTGCCTAATCTATAATAATTTGTCAATGTTCTTCTGAGAATGTAGTGAAGCATGTATTTTGTGATGATGATGAAGGGTATGTGTGACTGATGTAGCAGTTTGCATTCTGACAATTAGGAGTAAATATTAAAGAGGATAGCACACAGGCCAATATACAACTTAGGGACATCCCTCAAAGACCTAACAGACTTTCTCTAGGAATTATCTTAGAGCATTACAATCTGACAAACATGTCTTGGGGGCTTTTGGAAATAATTTCATAATCAAATTCTACCAATGACTAAGATATTCATAAGGTAGAAATTAGCTTCCATACATCTAGAACAAAGCATGATGACATACACACACACATAAATGTGAACAATGCATAAATCACAATATTTCCACACTTTTAGAAAATTAAATATTACCATGCATGGTATAAGCATGCAATAATACATAAGATGTAAATACCTGAAAAAACGACTTTCTCCCAAATGGAGGATGAAGTCATTTCCCAAAAGTCTAGTCTCTAAAGGAGTCTTTAAGAATCAAAGAAATTTTAGAAGTATTGCTATTACATAATTTAAAAAATATTGCCAAAGACATGTCAAAATAATATCACTCTAATTGCACCGATCTCCACACATGAAAATCATAGCAGGCTGCAGCTATACTGAAAACTACGTGTAGAAATGACAGTGCACATACATTCTAGGATGCTGAAAAAGCATTTAAAACACTGGAAAGGCTCAAGGTTCTCTAAAAGATTGAGGAGAAAGATTTTAGGTTGCATTTCAACATTTATCTGTTAGAGTTCCTTTTAAATAATTTTATAAAAATAATGGATTTATAAACATTTACAAATAAATGGAGTGTAACTTACTCAATTCCAAACCAATTTCGCACAATTTTTCATACATGTACTAATATTTCATACAATTACAAGATAGACATATTTGTGATATTGGGCAATAATTTAACCACTTGGAACCTTAACTTTTGTTGGAATAGGGTCATACAATACTACAAAAAGTATTGAGATAAGAATGAATAAAATAATGACAATACTAAAAGCTACTAAAAAGTACATTTGTGTGTGTACGTGTGATACACATGTGTGCAGGTGCATGTGCTTGTAGAGGCTACATGTCAATATAAAATACCTATTTTAATCACTCTTGGCCTCGGTTTGGAAGACAGGGAACTTCTCTGAATCCAGAGCATGTTAATTGGTAGACTATCTAGGCAGTAAGCAAACAGAGATTTTCCTTTCTACTCTTTGCAAGCACTGGAACTTCAGTCACATGGTGCTATGCCCAGCTTTTATTTTAGATGAGTCCTGGGGACCCTAACTAAGGAAATCATATTTGCATGGCAAACATTTTACCAAGTGAACCATATATGAAACTTTAAGAGTTCTTTTTTATTAACTATGTGAGTGACATTTTATATTACTTCACAAGCTTTCTAAACTACTGATGCAAGTATTGAGTAGTTTCACAGATGGAAAAATCCAGAAAAGTGTATGCAGGATCATCCTTTTGTCAGGTAAAAATGAAAATCATGGAACCAGGTATTGCTTTGAATGAACTCTATACTCTTCTAATAGATAAGATATTCTTACATTTCTTCAATAGGAAAGAGTGTGAAGCATAGTTATAATTATTACTAATTATCATCAATGTTAATATCATCATCTACTCCATACATAGTTTTACTTCCTACTGTGGAATCTGCAGTTAAGTGAAACTTTTAAAGCAGTACTTGAAACTAGTTAAAAATAAAAAGTTCAAGCTACTAAATATTCATTTTGTTTAAGATAGATGATTATAACAGTAATAATGACTTGCTTTCAATTTGTAACCTTGAGAATAATGTTATCGAAAAAATGTTTATATATAGATATAAAATATTATCACAAATTTTATTTGTGCAGCATGAGCAATATTGTCTCATTTTCATATTATTGTAGAAACAAAATAATCAAAGATATTTTGAAATTTAACATAGTTTACATTTCTAAGTCACAACTATATGAAGCAGAAGTAGCATGTCAGAGATCAGCACGTACTAATTTTAAAACTGAATTTCTTAGTTTAATCTTTCTTCAGGCTTATTTTTGTTTGTCTTTTTCTATTAAAATAAAAGTTATGTGGGAGCATATAATTATCCTTTAATGGAAAAGCATCCTGTAAACTACAAAGCAGAATCCTTTACAGCAGGAATCCATCAGTTCCAAGTCTTGTTCTTGACAAAGCGTGTAGTGCTGAAAACTCTTCATGTTCAAGAAGTTGAGCGTTCTGAAGTCTCATCGATGAGATGCTGGACTCTCAAGTGAGCAATCTCACCTACAACCCCTACTGATCTTGTCTCTTCTGATCTTTCCAAATATGAGGTTTGTTTATAAATCCATATTCCCTTTAAAGTGAATTTCAAACAACTATCATCCAACCATGCTTCTGCCTTAGGTTCTGATTAGTACTACGCAATTTTAATCAACCAGAAAAAAGAGTTTGAAAAATGCTTAAAAAAAAAAAAAACTTCACATACTCTTATTAAAGCACAACCAAAGCCATATTTTTATTTTTTTCTGAATTTTGAAAATGCTTTCATCCTAATGTTTTGTTTTCAATTAGCCATACTGTATTAAGCATATTTTCACAAAACTATACATATATGTATATATACATATATATTATAAAGTGAATGTGATCTGTGGGTACTTAAATCATTATTCATTTGCTACCCATACATGTAAACATAAATAAATATATAACATGACTACATATTTGTTGACTTTCAAAGGGCCTTTTAAATAAGACATGAAACTAGTGATTTACATCAATGATAGAAGGGTATTTAGCTTTTGCAAGGCTCTGGAGTCTTTTTTCAGTAAAGTCAAATGATTAATACATCCATGAAAAATAATTATAGACACAAAGTATTATAGGATGAAGTGTTTATGCAATTCTAATATTCAATGAATTTTTTTTTTGTTACTTTTCAATGATAGTTATTCATGCATTTTTTTCAAAATACTGGTTCTCACTGTAACATTTTCATATATGCATATGAATCATTGTTATACTACTGCATTATATTCTCAGAGCTGCACATGACCCTCCCCCAATGTGTTTCTGAGAACTGTCCACACATTTTGTTGCTTCCTCTGCCAATATCTGATCCTGAGTCTCCTAATTGTGCTACTACTACTTAAGTGGGAAGACCTTACTTTGATTTCTCCTTAGTTTGGTGGTTTGGAGGTATTCCTATCAGTGGAAGTGGATGTGTCTCTGACTCTTTTGAAGACTATTGGGACTCTTTTTCTCTGATTGGGTTGTCTTGTCTTCTCTAGCTTCAATATGAAGACTTTTGCTTTGTCTTATTTTATCTTGTTTTGTCCTGATTGACTGTTGTCTCTTGGAGGCCTGCTCTTTTCTAAAGAGGAAATGGAGGGGTAATGGACCTGGCAGAGAGGGAAGGTGGCAGGTAGCTGTGGCGATTGGAAGTAGAGGAAACTGTGGTTGGGATATATTGTACAATAGAAGAATGTACTGTCAATTAAAAAAAAAATTGAAGGGGAAATGCCTGTCATACACTTGTGTGGTAGACACTTGATCCTCAAGTGTAGCTGAATTTCTAAGTGGTCTTATTAAATAAAAAAACATGGAGCCAAATATAGGGGTGAAAGCCTTAGAGATCAGGGAATTAGTGAGAGCCACCAGTTAACCTTAACTCACCACGCCATATCTTTGAAAGAGCTACTTCCTGTCTACCCACGCCTTTATTGCTTTGCTGTTCTGCCCTCTCATTGGCTCTTAGTCCAGCAACCTCGCTGCCTTGTCACTGCCTGTCTGTACAGACCTCCAGGTCTCTATGGTTGGTACTAGGATTAAAGGTGTGTCACCACGCTTGGTTCTGTCCCCTAGTGTGACCTTGAACACACAGAGATCCTGTCTGCCAAGTGATCGAATTAAGGGTATGTGCTACCATTGCCTGACTTTTGTGTTAATGGCTTGCTATTTCCTCTGATCTCCAGGCAAACTTTACTTATTAACATACAAATAAAATATCACCACACTCAGGTGATGATGCTCATTTTAGAGGTGAAAACATTTAGGACACAGAACTTGACAGGTATAAATAATATACATTCTACTAGAATTAAACCTTGCCAATCATAGTGGCTCCTGATTCAGTTGTGGTTTATTCTGGTCCTCAGAATACCAAGACCCACTACCAGATATTACTGTCACCCTTCTTTCCTCTATGACAAACTGTAACATGCCCCCTGGAAAATGTAACAAAATAAACCTTTTAGCTCTTAAGTTGTCTCCTAAAGGCATTTTATCACACTGACAAGAAAAGTAACTAAAAAAATGAGTAATAGCTAGATCTTGTATACTGAGGGTGTTCAACAATGAGTGAAGAAAACCCCATTCTCTTACATCCCAGGAAATTTTTCCTGATTGAGTTCACACAGATTTAGCCTACCTCAGATGTTCCAGACAGATAGTCACCAAAACTTCTGGACAAGTCTAGCTCCTTCTCTAATTCAGAATCAATACCAAAGTCAAACTCATGTGATAAGAATTTATAGCAGCTAGTTGTCATCCCTCTGTCACTCCATTCACACCTTTGTTCTTAGTGTAGCATGTCATTTTTCAACCTCTTTTCTAAACAAGGACTTCGATGATGATTACTAAATGAACTTTTTTGTATATCATTCATTCTTTAAGAAATTCCCATGTGTTCAATGAATTGGAATGTATCCACTTGACCCTCTCTTCCTCCAAAACCCTTTCAGACCTTGGCTAAAACGTTTGCCTTTCCATTTCATGGTTTCATCTTTCTTTATAAACTATATTTTACTTCTTTGAGAATCTCATTAAACATATGTTGACCATGCTCACCCTATCCTCAACTCTTTCTGGATCTACATCCTCCAATACCCACTTAACTTTGTTTTTGCTTTTTTTTTTAAATCAGTTGTGAACAAGGTATGCTGCTCTGACACCCTTGGATATTTGGTCAACAATATGATCAACCTAGAAGGGGTTACATCCTGAAAGAAAACATGCTCCTTTCAGCAGCTATCAGTTGCGAATAGCTCCTTATCTAGGTTTTAGAATTTGTGTCCACCTCCCCTGTCTACACTGTGTTTTTGTTCCACTGGAGTTCATGCAGGTCTAGTGCATTCTGTCATATCTGCTGTGAATTAATATGTGGGAATGCCCTGCATTGTCTGGAAAACTATGTTTCCATGTAGAAACTCACAATCTTTGGTTCTCAGTCTTTCTGCTCCCTCTTCCTCAATTATCCTTGAACCTTGGAAAAAGGGCAATGTAATGAGTATAATGTGAAATGCCTTTAGACAAGTAAAAATTGCTTAGTCGGGATCCCCACTACACCCAAGGCTGCACGTGATAACCAGAACTTAGTGACATCACTCATCCAAGATAACCAGACACAGTCCTAGAACCCATGGTGCTCACTGGACTGTATTTAAGCAGAGACCAAGAACAGTGCTCTGCTCTGCACATCTGAAGTGACTCCACTGTGATTGGCCCTGTGGCTGGAGAGTCTCCCCCAAGATCCTGACCCTCAAATTAGAGACTTCTTTCAGACTGGGCCTGAATTTCAGCTAAGATACATTATTGCACAGGTGAGCAGCCTTGGGGAGATAGATTTAGAACTGTAGTTAAGTTAGAGTGTAAACTTGTGTGATTACTTTCAACATAGTAAAATATAGCTTTTGTTATACTAATTATGTTTATCTACCATCTTGCTCACAACAGGCAAGGGAATATATTTCCCATTTAGGCCTGTGGACTCTATAGTCTCTTATGTCCTGCACATCAGCTGGTTGTGTGCATTCATATTAACTGAGGCTTCTCTGATGATAGATGAGAGATGTACTAATCTATGCATATAATAACAAGTTATTAAGGAAAAGTTTAATAATATGCTCATTTACCAGTATAATAGTAGTAGATTCTCCCCTAATGTTAGAAGGTACTATTTAGGGTGCTGTAGGAAAAAATC